>JAJPUD010010483.1:0-27539 GCA_023553655.1 Myrmecobius fasciatus
ATACTTCAGAGTTGTCTTAGAGAAAATTTATTTTCAACAAATTGCAAGAATAGATTATATGGTGACAGATTTAAAGCTGGAAGTTACTACTTAAACTTTGTGTGATCTTTCACCTTATCTCAATGGGCCTCAAATTCTTTATTTTTAAAAATGATGAGGTTGGACTAAATGATATTTAAGATTCCTCCTAGTGTGATTCTAAGAGAATCTTTTTTTTACTCCCAGTAGTACAGATCCTGTTTCAGTAGTAGTTGTTTTCAACATATCCTGAAAAGCTTTACTTGATTTTCCCTTAAGTTTGTTAATACATATCTCCCTGGTACTTCATACCTCACACAGCACACTTGCTCTCCGATGCAGTTATCATGCAATATGGGCCATTGTAGCTAGATAGTGGATTATAAACTTCATGAGGCTTCTTTTCTAAACTTTGTGTCTCCCTCCTTACAGGATCCTAGATTTGGAGCCAGAAGAGAATTTAGAAGCTATCTAACGTAATCCCCTCATTTTATAGATGAAAAACTAAGGCTCAGAGAGAGATTAAGGGATCTGTCCAATGTCACATTAGGAGTAAGAAACTCTCTATGGATTTGAACTCAAGGCACTGAATTTAAAAGCAGCACTCTTTCCACTGTTCCAAGAAGCAGCACTCATCATAGTGCTTTACACCATTGCTTTAAATTAAAAAATTCAATTAAACATTTATTAAGCACCTGTTATATGAAAAGACAGCTAAGTAGATAAAGTACCAGGCCTGAAGTCAGGAAGATCTGAGTTCAGATACTAGTTGTGTAACCTGGGCAAGTCACTTATCCCCTCAGTTCCTATCTTTAAAATGGGGACACACACTAGAGAAGGAAATGGCAAATCACTCTAGTATCTTGACCAAGAAAACCCTAGGGAGAAGTTCATGGAGTCATGAAGAACTGGACAAGACTGAACAACAACAATGCTTAATACATGTTTGTTGAATGAATGAATCAGTGGCCCTGAGGTTCATTTCAGTTTGGTTTTTAGAACTCAATAAGTACATAGCATATAAATGCTGACCAGGGCTTGGATCAACTCTCTCCTTCGGGGCTGATTCTATGAATAAAGGGTTGGAATGGAAGTGGCTTCTCTCCCAACATTCCTCCTGCCTACAAGCCAGCCGCCTGAGTCTGTCTCCTCTGGCAAAGAGAGGAATCACTGGCCCCCAGAATGTCAGTCCAGCACCATTCACAATTGCTAAATTAGCTTTACAGTGAATGGAACAGAAACCTTCAAATACTGGAGCTCCCCCTCCTCCCCTTCCTCCTGAGCTAAATGTTCTAAGATAGGAGAAAAGACCTAAAATTGGGCAGACCAAATTTCTAAGAAATGAACAAGAGCAGGAATAAAATTACCCACCCGAGCTCAGTCAAAGGGAAAGAGAGGCAATAAAGGCTAATCTCAACATCACTTCAGAACATGAAGTGACGAAGCTGAATAGTTTAATTAGGGCCTCTTCTGCTGGGAGATATTAGCTACACAATTATGGAATAGAAAAGACTTATCCTGGAACACTGTTACATAGGACAGAAGGACCTGTGATAAAGAACCAAAAAACGTTAGCTCCCCCACCTCCCGACTCCCACAAAACCCCAGACTGCCTCAGCCTCTGTGCTGATCATTCTTCTGATCAGGACAGACTAGCCAAACTGTGCCATCCAATTTGCACTGCCAATCCCTGTATTAAGATAATCAAGGAGGCTCTGCATAGTTAGTTATTCTGTTCCCTCAGACTCACTTACACCACTAGCTGAAAACCTCAGGTGTGGGATGGAGAGGGAAGCTTATAAGACTCCCAAGGGGCTAGATGCAGAAGTGCAGGCTTGGTATCTACCAATTGATTAATCAATCAACACGTATTTACTTAAAAAAGAAAAAAAGACGTGTCAAGATGTCTGTCCTGTGCTAGATGCTAGGGACATATGTGCAAAGAATGAAACAATACCTGCTTCACAATGAGGTAACATTCTAATGGGGGAGGCACCAAGTAGTTAAATACAAATAAAAACAAAATAGTTAAATAAAGGGAATTTGGGAGGGACACTGGGAAAGGCTTCATGAAGAAGATTCAGGTACAAGAGTTGCATGTTAAAGGAAGAAAAAAGACTATGAAATGGAGATAAAGAGGGAATGCATTTTAGGTATAGGGGACATCTAAGGCAAAGGCATGGAGATTGGAGATGGTGTTGTAGAAAGAGAAGGAAAGTCAGTTTGGCTGGATCACAGAGTGGGGTAGGGGGAGTAATTTTGTTTGTTGAGACAATTGGGATTAAGTGACTTGCCCAGGGTCACACAGCTAGGGAGTGTTAAGTGTCTGAGGCCAGATTTGAAATTAGTTCCTCCTGACTTCAGGGCTGGTGCTCAATCTACTGCACCATTTAGCTGCCCTGGGGGGAGGTAATTTTAAATGAAACTGGGAAGATAAAATGGGGGCAGGTTGTGAAAATCTTTTTTTTTTATGGTTCTCATTTTTTTTTAAATTATTAAGCTTTTTATTTGTATAACATATGTATGGGTAGTTCCCCTACATTGATCTTTACAAAGCTTTCCAATACAAATTTTACCCCCAGTCCCCTTCCCTCCCCTAGATGGCAGGAAGTCCACTACATGTTAATAATGTTGAAATGCTTGAGAAGTTATGCAAGAGAAATCCTATCTACAAGAAAAAAAAAAAGAATCAGAGAAAGGCAACACAATGCAAGCAAATGTCAATAGAGATCATGGAAATGTTACGTTGTGGTCCATATTTCATTTCCCTCTCTCTGGGTGTATATGGTTTTCTTCAGTGAACAATTGGAACTGGTTTGAGACAATTCTTTATTGCAGAGAGCCATGTCCATCAGAATTGATCATCATGTAACACTGTTGTTGCTGTGCATGATGATCTGGTTCTGCTCGTTTCACTCAGCATCAGTTCGTGCAAGTCCCTCCAGGCCTCTCTGAAATCGTCCTGCTGGTCATTTCTTACAGAGCAATAATATTCCATAACATTCATATACCATAATTTATTCAGCCACTCTCCAACTGATGGGCATCCCTTCAGTTTCCAGTTTCTAGCCACTATGGAAAGAGCTGCCACAAACATTCTTGCACATGTGGGTCCCTTTCCCTCCTCTAAGATCTCTTTGGGATATAGGCCCAGTAGAAACACTGCTGGATCAAAGGGTATGCACAGTTTGACAACTTTTTGAGCATAGCTCCAAATTGTGTGAAAGTCTTTAAAAAACTAAATAGAGGAGTTTATATTTTATCCTCAAGCCAATAGGGAGCCACAGAAGTTGGAGGAGTAAGGGAGTCACACAATCAAATTTACACACTTTAGCAACCATGTGTAGGTTAGACTTGAGCCATGTGTAGGAGAGACTTGAGCCTCCTATAGGCATTCTGTAACTCTGGGACAGGCATTATTTTTTTTTAAAGATAACAAGACAGTGTGATATAGCAGAAAGACTGATGGATCAGGAATGGGATGACTTTAATCCAAATCTTGCCTCTGCTACTCTTATCTGTGTGAATTTGGGCAAGTCACTTTAACTTCTGAGAATTAGTGTCTTCATCTGCAAAATGAGGGGATTGGACTAGATTATCTCTAAAGACCTTCCAATTTAAATCAATTATTCTATGATCCTTCTGGGAAGAAGACTGGACAGAGATATGATCTTTGTGATCTAAGCTTGGCTGGCTTGTCTGGCCTAAGTGAGAGAGAGGAGAGAAGAGAATTTGCCAGAAATTTAGAAAGTTGTTATGTCTCTGATGTGTAGGAAGACTCCCTCCATTTCTGTAGGTTCCTGTTTATTTCTATAGACAGGATATAGATAGATAGATGATAGATGGTAGATAGATCAGTAGACAGACAAGTAGACAGGTAGATAGATGGCTATACATAGATTTGGGGACCTGGAAAAGCCCCATTTGAAATGAAGAAACTAGCAAAGACTTGGCTCCTTACCCCTTTGCTGTTCCTATGTTTATTTGACTTACAGTCTGTATTCGTCTTGTCTTCCCTCTCTGTGGTAAGTAGCAACCCAGAATATGTTCCCATGAGCCTAATCTATGTTGTTGACATGGTGACTTAACTTTGAAGAAAGCTGCAGGGGTGGCAATTTTCTAGGACCAGGGACTCATGGGAGAGCCTCTAAAACCTCTGAGTGTTTCAGTGGAGGGAAAACTGAATCGAATTCAAGGAACCTGGGATCATATTCTGACCCTTCCACTCACCAACTGTATGACCTTGGGCAGGTAGGTCACTGCTTCCCGAGGAGGCAACTGGCCTAGGCAGCCTCTAAGATTCATTCTCATTCCCATCTAGGATGCTCTGATTCTCTGGGGTGAGAATAAAGTCCGGGAAGTGTCTTGAGGAGACTGGGCGAGGGTTTCAGTTCAGGTGGCTAAATACTACAAGGTAATCTGATGTGTGATCATGAGCATGTAATTTAACCTTCCTTAGCTTTGAGCGTCTTTTCTGCCAAATGATAGGGATTAAACCAGATCATTTCCAAGATCCTTTCCAGGGCTTAAACCCTCCCCCCCCCCAAACTTCCACAATTCTTAAATTTCTGCAGCCTGAGGCAGAGGGTGCTCCCTGCATTTCCTCAGGAACTCAGTTTTAGGGCCCTGACGTCTTTCTTACTTATATTTATTTCTGACACATGAAAGTAGATTTCAGAATATTTGTTTATTTGCTTTTTTCTCCTCTTAGAGGAGATGGCCCAGCATGTAGCAAGTCTAGCCCTGGGGAATTGTTCCAATTCTGCCTTCTCATTCTTCTCTTAGTCATTCCAGAAGAAGGCTGGAGCTGTGGTTACAGTCTGCTGGTCTCAATGACATAGGAGATACACAGCTTCAGGACAGGAGGAGGAGGAAACAGGAAGAGCTCGGAGGCTCTGCAGATCAGGGACTGTGCCTGAGGTGGGCACAGCTAGCCCTAGGAACCTCCCCTGTTTGTCTTACCAGGGGGTTTCAGCCCCTTGTCCTGGGGACTGTCCAGGTGCTCCCTCTATGAGGCCTTCACCACGTCACCAATTAACCAGGTCTTGTCAGAGGGGTCTCCTCCCTGTCTCCGGGGCAGATCCAATGTATTTTTGGCGTTTCACTTTTGCCTGCAATGCCCTGCTCTCTCCTCCTTGCCCATATCATCCTTGCACTTTGCATGTACCTTCTCGTTGTCTCCCTCATTAGTATTTCAGCTTCTTGAGGGGAGGACTGTTCTGGCCTCTCTTTGTGTCCCCAGAGCTTAATACAATGCCTGGCACTTAACAAATACTTGTTGCTTGATCCCTTATTGCCTACATATTTTTCAAGGCCCAGATCAAGTCCCACTTTCTCCATGAAATCTAGAATCCTCTCAGACTACCTGGATTTCCCCTTCCTCCAGACTCCCACAGCACTGGCTGCCTGTATGATTATCTGTTCTTGGTATATGATACCAAGTCTCTGGGATGGCCATTTAACTTTTCATGAGAGTTCGCCCTTTCCGCTGTGAGACTCCAAGGCCAATGCCTTTGACTCTCTCCTCAGTACCTGGTACAGAGGTGGAACTTGGCAGATTCTCAAGAAGTGTTCATTGAAAGAAATAATGCGTGCGTATATAAATGAATGACAGGCACACAACATTACATGGATGCATGGAGTGGCACCCTTAGAACATGGCAGAACGCTCTGTTCTGTGTATATACAGGTTACAAGCCACCAACCCGCCAGCAGCAAGCTTTGCTGTTGTTGTTGTTCAGTCATTTTGGTTGGGACTGACTCTCTGTGACCTCATTTGGGGTTTTCTTGGCAAAGAAATGGGAGGGGTTCGCCACTTCCTTCTCCAGCTCATCTTACAGATGAGGAAACTGAGGCAGACAGGGTGAAGTGGCCTGCCCAGGGTCACCCAGGTGGTGAGTGGCTGCAGTCAGATTTGGCTCTGGGCTTGGCTTTCTGTCTACTTGAGCCACCTCGATGCTCAGAAGGGCAGTAGAGGTCACCATGTTCAAATCGCTCGTTTTCCTGAATCCCAGAGAGATTAGGTGACTTGCCTAGAGGACATAGGGAGTAAAGCCAAGATGGGGCTTCTAGCTCCCAAATCTGATGCTCTTTTCCCCACATCATGTCTGCCTCTAACCTGGCACTGGGAAGAAAAAAGAGAGTCTCGATCTACAGCATCGATGGTGATTCAGCCAGGATGGTTAATACTCTCTAAGTGCCCATCACTTCCCATCCAATTATGCCCACTAATGGATGATCCCTCCCTTAGTCATTGTCCTGAAGGAGCTCTGATGGAGTCCAGGGAATACAGTGTTGATAGTGGCTGGTGTTTTCATGTAGCAGGTGGAAAGGAGACAGGTGTAAAAAACAACCGTGACAAATACTCCCATCAACCAAAACAACTGGGAGCACAGGGCACAGCTGGAACCAAGCAAAACAAGGCATCTGCTCTGCCTCCCATTGGTGCTGTGGAGCAGGCCCCACATGGCAATGCACATGGAGCCAGACGGGCTGAGGTGGGGAAAAGTGCCCAGGCCAAAATGGAGCAAAGGGATCCCTAGGGAGAGCCTCCTGATCCTGGGGCTGGCCAGGCAGGGACTGAATCCATTAACTGTTACTCCCCACCTGGGTAACCTTGCCCCTGTAACTCCCTTATGCCAAGGCTACTGGTCCTCCCAGACACAATTTTTATAGGGGATGCTTCGTGAGAGGGAGAGGATTTCTAGGGATACTAATGTTTTTCCGTATGGCAAGGGAGGTCTTGGAGTTTAACAGGACAGATGACAGAAGCAGTGAGAATGCCAGTGCCCATTTTCATGTCCACACTCCCCAACTTGTCACCAAGGCCAACACTACAAGGGATGTGGAATTGAATGGGGAAACCTCACCTTGCCCTTCTCACCGATCTCCTCCTTGTTGGATCAGGGAAGAGAAAGGGATCAAGGTTCTCCAATTCATCCTTTATTTAGCTGACAAAATAACTAAAACACTCCTTCAAAAACCTTCAGGGGCTTCTATTGCCTTTATGAGAAACTGTAAACTCCTTTGCCTGCCACTGAAGGCCTTCTACAACAGGGTCCCAATCTATCTTTCTTAGCCTTATTTTCCATTACTGCCTTCACTTTCTCTGTGCCCCATATAGAACCAGTTTCTGCTTCTTGCCAACTTTATCTCCACAACATCTCTCATGTCCATTCGGAAGGTAGCCATGCTAGTTCAGGCTCTGTTTCCTTCTTACCTGGATTATTGCAATAGCTTCCTATTGGTCATCCTTTTTCAGATTTATCCTTTATATAACTGCCAAATCAATATTTCTAAAGCATAGGCCTGACCATGTCAAACTCCAGCTTAAAAAGTTCCCAATTGCTTCTAGGAGCAAATACCAACTGTCCTGCTTAAACCCTTCACAATGTATGATTCCAGTCTTTCTTGATTAATCTCATTTACTCTGTGTTCACATCTCCTCAGTATCCTGTGCCCAGGATTAAGGAAGAGGCCCAGTATAGTTATCTCCTTATTTCCTGCCAGGTACACAACTTTTGGACTTCTGTGGACTTCTTTATCTTCATGACAACCCAGGAAGTAGATGCTATTATTATTCTCATTTTACAGAAAAAGAAGTTGAGGCCAAAAAACAAAACAAAAAAAAAAAAAGTTAAGTGCCAGGGTCATAGAACTAATAAGTATCTGAGGCTAGATTTGAATTCAGGTCTTTCTGACTTCAAGCTGGACACTTTGTGCACTAGGGTGCCACTTGCCTTTATTTTGTATATATATATCTTTTTTTATCTGTTTTTGTTATTTCTTCCATGTAGACTCTAAGGTCTTGAAGGCAAGGACTTTTTCCCCTTTTGTTTTTGCACACACAGTGCTAAGCACAGTGGATAAATAGTGTTTGAATCAAATTGAATTTATCTCCCTTTTTAGCCTGTTTTTCTGAATTCCTTGATTTATATTTATATTCATATATATACACAAATATACATACATATATATGTGTGTTGTAGACACACACACACACACACACACACACACACACACACCCTTATGATTTAGATAAGAGGCTCACTTACCTCTGGGGACATTCAAGAAAGGGGACATTGATACCAGTATGACCATGATCTCTATTAGCTGCCGACCTGAGGTTCTGAACTTCTCAAGATCTGGTCTCTTCTCTAGGCTGCTTTGGTTCCCCCTTCTTACCAATATGTCCAACATGGAAGGACTTGTTAAATAGCTCCACCGGGCAGCTTTGTTCACAATGTCGGGGAGTTTTGTAAGGAATAGAAATGTCTGGGGCCCCCAAGGAGCTGAAAGCTGTTACCCAGCTAATTTCATCATCTAGCCAAATGCTAGTGGCCTGTCTCCCTCAGCCAGTCCAAGGAGGCAAAAGCCTGTAATCCCCAACATTTTCTGCTGGATGACCTAGAAGAAATTTGGTAGAATTGGGCACACAGACTCTAACTCTTGAACCCTCAGTAGTAATGAAAGTTTAAGGAGGAAGCTCCCCTGTCCTTCTCATTACCTTTCTCTTTGCCTTCCCCAGCCACAATGTTAGAAAAGGCTTTTTTTTGACTTCTGGAAATGGCAGCATCTTCAGCTTTTTGGCAGAGATCCCTGACTCCCCCTTCTCTTGCCCCAATCCCTTCCATTCATGGTGCCTCCTCTGAGGGGCCGCCGGGTGGCATTGAGGCCTGAAGCTCCGGAGACAACTTGGCACAGAAGTATAACTTCCAAGCTTGGCTGCTAATCCTGCAAATCCCTTCCTTTGCTGGCAAATAGCCAACTCCTCTTCTCTCTCGTGCTTTCCTGGAGGTGTTTCTTTTCCCTTGCTGCTCTCCTTACTCTCTCCCCGTCTACTACCTGACATCTTTTGTGGGTTCTCTCCTTCAGGGAACGATTTAGAAAACTCTAGAGGCCCAGCCTTGTGCAAGTAAGAAGCTAGAAAGTAGCACTCTGCCTGTCCTGTCTCCCCTTCTTCTCAATCCTTCCTTTTTTCAAGCTTGTGAAAATTAATCAATTTTACCTTATTTTCTGATGGCACAACTTCCATTTCTCTTGGACCTAAGGCTTAGTGCAAAATTCAATCCTGTCTCATTCAATTCAGACACTAGCTACATGACTCTGGGCAAGTCACCTAAAGTCTCCTAACCTAATTTTGGGAGTAGTAATAGTCCCTTTCTCACAGGGTTGTCAAGAGAAAAAAAGAAGATAATATATGTATTATCTAAACCTTAAACCAATATAGAAATGTCAACTACCATTATCATCAATGCAATTAAACATTTATTAAATGACTACTGTGTGCATAATGCTATACTTAGCACTGGAGAGACAAGGAGGAAAAGAAATGAGTCTTCCATCACGAGTAGTTTATGTCCTATGGGGTGGGAATAGAAATATATATGTAATGGAGGATTATGGGGGTTTATGAGGGCAAAAGACAGATCCAACCAAAGGGCAGAGGCAGGAGAAAATATGGTTAGTTGGTAGGACCCAGGGAAGCTGGACTGAGAAGGTGCTGACTGAGCTGAGCCTTGAAGGAAGAGAATATTGAAATAAAGAGGTAGGCAAGAAGCTGCAGGCAGGCAGGGAGACAGCTGACAGGCAGCCTGGAGGCTGTGGGGTTATGCACTGGCTGGCCCTCACCACTACATAGTTTGGTGTAAAGGTTTGCTATCATGGAAGGTCCATGGGCTGGAGAACATTGTACAGTAACAGCAACACTGTGTGACAATCAACTTTGGTAACAAAGCTCTTCTTGGCAATGTAATGATCCAAGACAATTCTAAAAGACTCCTGATAGAAAATGCCATCCACATCCAGAGAAAGAACTATGGAGCCTGAATGCAGATTAAAGCATACGGTTTTCACTTTTTTTTGTGTAGGGTTTTTCCCTTTATACTTTTTCTACCTTCACAATGTGACTAAGGTGGAAATAAAGTTACATGATTGCACAGGTATAACCTATATCAGATTTCTTGCTGTCTTGAGGAAGGGGAAAAGGAGAAAAAATTTGAAACTTAAAATCTTCTAGAAGTGAATGTTGAACACCAGCTTTACATGTAATTTGAAAAAAAGTTACTATTTATCAAAAAAGAGGAAAAAAAGGGAAAAAACTCCACCTTGGCAGCTGAGTTGAGAATCGACTGGAATGGTGAGACTCTAGGCAGGAGGACTGATTAATAGGCTAGTGTAATAATCCTGGTAAGAAGTGTGAGGACCTGAGGACTTGAAGTAGGAGTGGAGTGGAGAGAAGTAGTAGATGTGTATGATAGATGCTGTAAAGGTAGAAACAACTGGCAACAGACTGAATATGTGGGATGAGTAGGAGTGAGGAGTTGATGATGACTTCAAGGTTGTGGGCCTGAGTGACTGGGAGGGAGAACAGTGGTATCTTTGACAGTAGTTGAGAAGAAAGAAATATCTTTTTTTTTGAGGGGGGGGAGAAGATATTTAGCTGTTATTATAGATCATGTAATCATATAAATTATATAATGATTATGTATTCAATAGATATCACCATTAGAAATCCAGTTTGAGATGTCCAAAGTAGTTGGAGATATGACTGTAGCTCAGCAAAGAGAATATGGATGGATATATCCATAGGACATATACATAGAACTATCTCCTGGAGGTGATAATTGAATCCATGGTAGTTGATGAGACCTCCAGGTGAGAGAGTAGAGAGAAAAAAGAAGAGTATCCAAGAGAAAACCACAGAAAGGATGCCCATAATTAGTGGGCATGACCTGGATGAAGAACTAGTAAAGAAATCTAAGAAGGAATGGTTAGACAAGTAGGAGGAGAACCGAGAGACAATACCCTGGAAAAGAGAGGCTGTCCTGGAGAAGGTGATTTACAATGTCAAAGGCTGAAAAGAAAGAATGAAGTTGAAAAAAGCATTAAACAATAAGAGATCACTGATGGCTTTAGAGAGGGCAGTTTCAGCTGAATGATGAAGTGGGAAACAAGATTGCAGAGTAATATTACCAGAGTTCTACAACAGAATGAGAGGGAAGGAAATCAAATGCAGGCAACTTTCTCAATGTGTGTGGCCACTAAGGGGAGAAGGCAGAGGGAACAATAGCCAGCAGGGATGGTAGGATCAAATGAGTCTTTTCTTTAAAGAATAGGGGAGATATAGGTATGTTTATAGGCAGTAAGAAAGAAGACAGTAGAATGGTGAGCATAGCAGAGGCAATTTACTGGAGACATCAGGAGGATATGGGACTAAAAGAATGTGTAGAGGGACTTGTCTTGAAAAAGAGAAGCATCTGAGACAAAAGTGAAGGAGGAAACGATGGAGAAAAGATATCTAAATGATGTGAAATGAAGAAGGAAGAAGGGGGAGCTCCTGGCAAGTAGTCTGTCTGTCTCTTTGTCTCTCCATCTCTCTCTGTCTATCTCTTTCTCTGTCTCTGTTGTCTGTCTCTTTGTCTTTCTCTGTCTCTGTATCTTTGTCTGTCTCTCTGCCATTCTGTCTGTCTGTCTCTCTTTCTCTGTATTTCACTCTCTGTGTCTGTCTCTCTGTCTCTCTATCTCTGTCTGTCTCTCCCTCTCTCTGTCTCTGTCCATCTGTCTCTTTCTCTGTCTCTGTCTGTCTGTCTGTCTGTCTCTGTCTTTATCTTTATCTGTCTCTGTCTCTTTCTTTGTCTCTCACTCTGTCTCTCTCTATCTCTGTCTCTCCATCTCTGTCTGTCTCTCTGTCTTTCTCTCTGTCTCTGTCTCTCCCCCTCTTTTATGAGATTCTGTTATCTCTGGTACATCTTTGAAGCTTTCCTTCTCAATGATGAACCAATGCTGATCTCTTCCCTTCTAGACACTCAGAGAGCATTCTGTCCAAATTACACACATATCCAATTTAACAGTGGCTTCAATGTCCTTGATCTTTAATTGGTTTATGCATCAGTTGCCTTGTTTCCTCAACTACACACATGTGTGTATGTATATACATATGTACAGTCTATGTGTGTATATATTTATTCCTTATGTCTAACTTTATATGGAAAAGAAAGCATGTATGTATGTCCATATGCATCTATTTATTCCCCATGAAGACTAGTAAAATGCTAAGCACATAGCAGTATCTCAGTAAAGGGGTGTTGACTTAAATTAGGGTATTACAGAAAGAACCCCTAGCTAGAACAGATGTCAGGAGACCTGGGTTCTAGTCCCAGTCTTGTCACTAGGTAGGTCACTAGTGTGACCTTTGAAAGTGAACTCCCCTCCAAGCTTTGGTTTTCTTTTTTTGTAAAATGATGCACTGGAGAAGATTTTTAAGGCCTTTTCCAACTCTGACAATCTATAATTCTGTGAACTGAAATTTAATTGAATTATCATTCACACACCTCCTCCCTCTTCATCAGTACTGGCAATAGAATCAACAGTCAATCTTGTCTTCATGGCATTTTTTCTTTTGGTCTTCTCTGCAGCCTCTCTTCTTCCCACTCTTATAAAGACCGGTGCCCCCTTGGAGCCAGTGACCAGCTTCCCATCCTCAGCAGCCCCACCTAGTTCAAATCTCACTTGCACTATCTGAAAAAATCCAAATAACCCTAATTCACCTGGCAGGAGGTGGGAGGCTTCGAGGAGACTGAAGACTGTCAGATCCTCAGTGACAGAAAAAGCACATACCAACAGCTGCTATTTTTTTAATCGTGGGGGAGCAGCAGTTCCATTATCCTCCCATTTCTGCTCCCCTCTTTGGCTCTCTCAGCTCAGCTCTCAGGGCACCTGAACTCACAAGCAGGAGACAGTGTAGTATTCTAGGGGGAAGGGAGGGAGAAGGGGAGGGCACAGGGAAGCAGGTTTTCACAGGGAGTGCGTTTGATAAACAAGGCCTACGACAGGGAATAGTGGGAGCAAGACACACCATTCTCACTTGCTCCCTCCTTCCCCTTCTTGTTAGCCACCAGCTCATAGCACCTTTGCATGCCCTCTAAAAGGAGAGACAGAGATGCTTTTTTGGGGGAAGAAAGGAGCCTAAAAGCACTAGGATGCAGACATCCTGCTCCTAAAGGGAGTATATAGCTAAAGAGCTTTGTTACCATGGTAACGCCTTGTCGCCTAGCTGAGCCAGTCCACTGGAAGAGAGTCTATAGAAGCTGATTAACAGCCCCCCAAGTGGAGGGGGTGGGCAAGAAAAGGACCAGGGGGCTGGAGTTTCAGAAAAGCTTTTGAGCCCAGAGGAAAGGCAAGGAATCCCTTAAGCCAAAGGACTTTCTCCCGATTTTAGTTTGTTTGAAACAAAAACAACAAAATAAAAACAGAAACAAAAAACTATAATGGAGAGAAATTAAGAATAAGGAAAAGAAATGTGGTCTTTGGAGGAAACTTCATAGATTCTTCTTTCTACTGTTTAATCCCATAGGCACTGAGATAATAAGTAATAATAGTGAGGATTATGTATGTATGTATGTATGTAGATATGATAATATCTACAACTAATTTTGCATTTTAAAATATACAAAGGGGAGGCAGGTAGGGAAAGCATAATTCTTATATTAGTGATAAAATAGATGTGCCTATGGTCATACTGCTAATAAACATTTTCTGATGCCAAAGGTGATGGTGGAGGGAGTAGGCATCTAGAATAGGGTTATTGTTATTTGTCCTTCGTTTTCCAAGGGGACTGATGACATCATGAAGGTGATAGTTTGACTTTTGAGTGAATTGGATTTAAATGAAGCAGAGCTGTGCTGGGCAAAGTCATCAGTCTCATTGTCTCTTCCAGGGTCCTCAAAGTCCAGTGACAAGACAAAACTAAGGGTAACTGGCAATGGCCCTGGATGAAGAAAGACTAACTTAGATTAGGGTAATCACAGGAAGAACAGATATATAGAATCCTGTATCAGGAGTAGAAGATTCTAATTTCAACTTTGCCATTAAGTCTCTTCCCCTAACCTTAGCCAAACCATCACCTCTCTGGACATAAATTTGTTCCTTTGTAAAATGAGGACAGGGATTGAGCTAGATTAGCAGTTCTTAACTATTTTGTGTGTTATGAATTCTTTTGGCATTCTGAATTCGTTCTAAGAAAAAAGTTTTTAAATAATTGAAGGAAAGGATAAATTTCAACTAGATGTTAATAAAAATAAATATGGTATTTTTTTTCTCATCCAACTTTCAAAGACCCTCTGAATCTCATCTCCTCTAACTCTTTTTTTGTTGTCCAGTCATTTCAATCATGTCTGACTTTCTGTGACTCCTGTTAGGATTTTCTTGACAAATATTGGAGTGGTTTCCCACTTTTTTTCTCCAACTCATTTTATAGAGGAGAAAACGGAGGCAAACAGGGTTAAGTGACTAGCTCAGAGTCACACAGTAAGTATTTTGAGGCTGAATTTGAATTCAGGAAGATGAGTCTTAGATTTCTTGATTATTAGACTCATTAAATCATGCTTGGTAGGTCTTCAAAGGGACAGCACCTTTAGAAAAGTAACTGAGGCCTGTACATCGTTGTGTATTTGTGACCCTAAAATGAATGGAGCCCCTCTCAAAGTTCTAAAGAAAACAACAAAAAACACAAATAGAGCCCTACCCCTTTCCTCATAGCTCTACCATAGTAAGCACACTACCACTTGTAATAGATGCTTCTGGGAATCTAAGCCTTTCAAGAATTAAATTAAATCTCACCAACATTCATTAAAATCCCTACTATGAGAGGCAGTACAGTGAGGAAAGTGACTTCAAAGCCAGGAAGAATTATGGCATTCAGTTCTGTCTCCGTTACCTCCTGACTGGGCGACACTGGGCACAATGCTTAACCTCTGTAATGTAGGGAACTTTCCAGCAGCTGCAAAGAATGTGCTGAGAGAGTTTCCTCACCTGGTAGTTCCCTACACTTAGGAAATCACAGATCCTGTCCCTCCCTCCACCCCCTGAGAACCTGGGCAAAAAATATATATATTCTATTCTAGAAATAATACTTGTGAAATAGACAAGAACATGCAAGACAATTTGAAGAGGGAAAGAACATTGGTAGCCAGAAGGGTCAGAAAAGGCTTTGTCCAGGAGGAAACTCCTGTGCTGAGCCCTGAAAAAATTTAATGTTTCTAAAAGCTAGAAGTGAAGCAGGAGTGCATTTTAAGCACTGAGGCCAGTCTCAGCAAAGTGTCTGGAGAGAATGCCAAGGGGACTAGCTTGGCTAGAATGCAGAGTGTATGAAAGGAAGTCATGTGAAATAAGTCTGGAAAGGTGGGATTAATAGGGTGCTGTTGGTCAGTGATAACAGGATTTCTGAGACACATGGTGAGGTGCATACTGAACTACTCCTCAATGCTACCTCTGAACATAAAATTCCATATTGAGGTGCATACCAGACCACTCCTCAGTTTTACCTCTAAGCCATAAAATTAGCATATCAGTGACATGAACCACCATTTCTCAGTCTTTTCCAATAAATTTATCTTCTTGCTCCTGGTTCTTCATAAATCCTTTTGGAACTTATCCCACTTCAATTGGTGTTATAATTATAATAAATGCTGCCCCTTGACTTGGAGATGGGTTCAAGCCTGCAAATTCTTTTGAGACACCTGAAAACACTGGTCTGCAACCTCAACCTTTTGGGTTTTCCTTTTGAACCTCAACAGGATGGAGCTTTAATGTGCAGGGCTATAAAGGCCAGTTTCTATCTTATCCTGAAGGTGGTTCTTGGTTGAGTCCATTTCTCTGGACTGATTCAGTGTGCAAGAAGGGAGAGGTAGAGACAACCCACATTCTACAGAAAAATGTCTGGTTCTCTCTTTTGAGCCCTGTGATAGGCACTAGAGCACAGACCTTATTCTTTGGGTATGAGACCACAGGATTAGAATTTGTCTCCTTAGGAGGGAGGGGTCAATACTTCTCTTTTTTTCAAGCCATTCATAAGCCGGTACCAGCCTCTATGTGCTATTTAGAGGCACTAGCACCCCTCTATATTTAGTCCTACAGGGAACAAGACATTGGATGAGATAGAATTGAGGTTCCAGCCCTAACTCTTTCAATGAGTATGAATGACCTTGGAAAAATATTTCTGCTGGGGCAGCTAGGTGGCGCAGTGGATAAAGCACCAGCCTTGAAGTTAAGAGGACATGAGTTCAAATCTGATCTCAGACACTTAACATTCCCTAGTTGTGTGACCCCAGGCAAGTCACTTAACCTCAATTGCCTCAGCAAAAAGCAAAAAAAAAAAAATTCTGCTTTGCTTCCTCTGGGACCCTCAATTTTCTCAACTGTCAAGGGGATAATAGATAATCCCTGACTTATCTATCTCATGACATTGCGGGGTCTTCGGTTTCATTTTTTGCTGTGGACTTAAGATTTTTATCAGTGTTTGAGTAATTCCCCCACCTAACTGCATTTCCTCTTAAACTTGATGGTCTAAATTGTCCAGGCTGCAAAGGGGTTAAAAGATTAGCCCATGGTCACACAGCTAGCATTTGCTATGCACAGGACATGATCTCAGGTCTTCCTGGCTCTAGAAGCAGTGACTCATTAAGGATCTGGTGGGGACACAAGAGAGGGAGAGGTAGAATATTGTCTGTGGGTCTGTCTCCTAGTCCAGGCCTGAGAAACAGTCTGGACCAACCTACAGTAAGAATAAGGGAGCAGGGAGAAGGAAGGAGGCGTTCGCTCCTAGCCCTCTGGCCACAACTAGCTGGCTGTTTTCTTAGTTTCTTCTCTGGCTTACTTACTCCTCTTGCCTTCTGTCCCCTAAATCCCAATCTCTCCCTAGGGGCCACTCCTCTCACCTTCTTCTTCCAAGACCCAACTCTTGCTCTCCTTTCCCCCACAGATGCTTTCTGCTGAAGAGACCTGGCACCTAGTGAAGCATTTCATTCAGCCTAAGTGGCTACTTTAGCCTTCTCTGAAATCAGGGCAGTTAAGTGGTGATAGTGGCCCAGAGCCAAGACCTGAGTTCAATAGGACACTTACTGACATAGGACTGTGGGCAAATTACTTAACCCTGCTTGCCTCAGGTTCCTTATCTGTAAAATGATCTGTAGGAGGCAGTGAACCATTCTGGTATCTCTGCTAAGAAACCCCAAATGGGGTCATGAAGAGTCTGAAAACAACTAAAGAACAACAACTACATTAGCAAATGGACAGATTTGTGGCCAGAGGATCGCAGACGGAAGCCTGCTTAAGTGGGGCTTATTCTGTTCTCTGCCTATAGGGCTGGGCATAGGAAAAGAAACAGGCCTCTGGAAGGCAAACTCTCTGGGAGAAATATCATTCCAAGAATGAGCATATCTCCTTCATAGAATCCCTCAACTGGGGATGGAAGGGATCTTAGAGGTCATTTAGTCTAATCCTTTTGTTTTATAGATAGCAAAACCAGAACTGAGAAGCTAAAAGATTGTTTAAGAAGTGAGAAAACTGAGATTTGAACCCAAGTTCCCAGTATTTTTACCACTATCCCATGCTAACTCCCTGACTACAAGGGTAGGGGCAAGGAAAGAAGGGGAAAAGGGTTAAAGATCATGTTAAGAGAAACAGAAGGGCACCCAAGATCAACTTGAATGACTTTGCTCTTCTGCTCAGCTCAAGAGGAATATGGCCAAGAACCAGACATCATAGTCAAGAGAGAACATTGATAAGCTGGAGGGCAACTTTTTGGAGAATAGCCAAAAGGGGAAGAGCCTGGAGCTTGTGCCATGTGAGATCTGGTAGAAATAAATGGGGATGTTTGGTCTGTAAGAGAGAAGATTTAGTGGTAGGTGGTGGGAGACAAAAGAGCTGATTTCAAGTACTTGAGGGGTTGTTTCCTGGAAAAGGGATTAATTTAAATTTTTTTTTTTTGGTCCCTGAGAGCAGAACTAGGAGCTAGTAATGGGTAGAAGAGGTGAAGAAGCAAATTTAGGTTGGATGTCTAAAAACATTTTTGGGATTAGCGCTATAATGATAGTTTGCATGTACATAATGCTATAAGTCTTCTAAAGTGATTTACATATATTATCTTACTCAAGCCTCACAACAATCCTGGAGAATTATTATTATTTGTTTTTTATTTAGTTGTGTCCAACTCTTTGTGATCCTATTTGGAGTTTTCTTGGGAAAGCTACTTCAGTGGTTTGTCATTTCCTTTTTCCAGCTCATTTTTTTAACAGATGAAGAAACTGAGGCAAAAAGTGACTTGCCCAGAGTCACACAGCTAAAAAGTGTCTGAGGCCAGATTTGAACTCAGGTCCTCCTGACTCCAGGCCCAGCACTATATCCACTGTTGAACTTAGTGCTATTCTTATCAACCCCATTTGTAGATGAGGAAATTAAAGGTCAAGTAACCTCGGCAGCTTCCTAAAGCTAGTCTGTACATGAAATAGTGTTCAAACTTAAGTCTTCTTGACTCTGTCACTCTTAGCTAATGTGTGGTTGGAGCGGAACAGGAGGAGGTAGAGTTCCCATCACTGGAGTCTTCAAGTGAAGGCTGGGTAATCACTTATCAAGATCTCTAGAGGAAGAAACCCAAACTTCTTTGGTACAACTGGATTTCAAAGAATCTCTGGCTACATCAAGCAAGCCCTTTCTCATGTGATTCTTTAGTCTTTACACATATTCAGGTTTTCTCTACCTTAAGAAAAAAAAAAGGCTCATTACTTCACCTTGTTACCTCCATAAGCCAGTTTTCTATTCTTCCCCAAAACAGTACAAAACCTAGAAAGTACAGTTTATACTTGCTGTCTCTAGTTCTTCACCACCCACTTATTCTTTAACCATTTGCAATCTGGCTTTCATACCCCACTTAACTCTGATCTCTACTGAAATAGCATTGTCCAAGCTCCAATGTGGCTCTAACTTGTCTAACCTTATTTTGTAGCACTACCCCTCTATCCAGCTAAAGCGGATTCTTTTATATATTTTCACTCTTATCCCACCCTCTTCTTTCTCCATGCCTTGGTTCACACCAAATGCTTACTGCAGGTTCCTCATTTCCATCTCCATTTGTTTGAAGTCCTTCCTGCTCTTTGATTCACTTCCTCCATTAAGTATTTTTCCTAATCATTCCTAGGTGAAAGAGATCTCTTCCTTCTCCATCTTCTCAGAGCATTTTACCTGGACCATTCCTCAGCATTTAGCTCATTTTCTTTTGTACCATATTTATTTAAGTATTTTTCCTGCCCATGCTAGATGGGAAGTACCATGAAGTGAGGGCCTATGCTGTATCTTACTTTGAATACCCATCACAGTGTACTGTGCCTTACAGGTACTTCATAACTATTTGTTGACTTAATTGACAAACAGGAACTTCATATGTAACACAAGAAACTTAACTGAATGTCTGGCAAGACAGATGTGACCAATAATCTGTCCAGCTGTATCAACCATTTCCAAACTCAAATGACTCAAATCTAAGGATGGCTAATTTAGCTTTACAATAATGTTCAGTCATTATCACTAAAGTTGTGAAATCTCAAAGCACTTCATATTAAGGATCCCAAACCATTCTGAAGAATTCATTAAAAATATTGACTAAAAAATCTTGAAATGGATAATTATGATCTAAAGTTGTTTCATGAGTGCTGAAGAAAACATGCTCTGAAGACTTGAAGACTCAGACAGTGAAATATTTTTGATAAGTTTGTAATTCTTACATTACAATAAATCTTATAATAGTGTATACAATGAATACTTTCTCTGTTTTTAACTTAGCACAGTAATGATGACCATCAGATCTTGGGTGATAGAAAAAGCACACACACAAGCATTCAATAGGCAAATCAACTTTGTTGTGTGGCATAAGGGAGAGCCATTTCCATGAACTCTAGAACACCAGACTATGTTTGGTAAGAGTATCTGTCATTGTCCATGTGTATGTTTGGATAGGATTGTTTAATTTAGCAGAACTCCATTAAAAGCAGATCTACTTTGCCTGAGGGCAGCTAGAGTGCTGGGCCTGTCTTCAGAAACACTCCTCTTCCTGAGTTCAAATCTGGCCTCAGATACTTATTAGCTGGCTGAACCTGGGTAAGTCACTTAACCCTATTCTTCTCACTTTGCTCATCTATAAAATGAATTGGAGAAGGAAATAGTAGCTCCAGTATCTTTGCCAAGAAAACCCCAAATGGGGTCACAAAGAGTCGGATGCAAATTGCCTGAAGCATAAGATCTCTGCTGTGAACAGGAGAGTTTGATATAAACCAGAGAGTGGAAGAATTAGACTAAATTGATCACTGCTCCTCCATTCCCACATCCTACTCTCAAGGCATCTAGCCTCTTGTGTGGATACATTTCTAGGGAGAAAGGACTTGTTCCATGAGGTAGGACCCTGGAGCCTGACGAAAGATGTTTCACATACATAGAATTTTGATATGCTTTCCTGGTTGGTCAGGGGTCTATTTCCCCATCAAATTATGACCTTCCAGATTCAGAAAACCTAGGTTGCCAAGTCCACCCTTGGTGCTCAAAGGACAGAGAAGCTGTAGGGGTAAGGGACTAATGCAGAGAAGGGAGGTGGCTGTTTGGAAAGTGGAGAGGGTTGAAAGTCATGGGGATTTATTAGTTGTTTTACATCAGACCTACCCTCATGATTATTCTTATTATGCTACTTAACAATAAGCATTTGTTAACTAGTTTCTGTGTACCAGTCACTGTGAAAGTCTGTGCACTCAAGGAGCCTATATTCTTCAGCTCAGTAAGATTCCATCCACCAAGGAAATTGCATTTACAGCTAAAGGTTTATAAAAAACCAAGCTTCTTCCATATTTTGGAGAAATTTTGTGTTTTTAATGTTCAGTTTCCAACATGGCCCTCAGCATCACTTTTGAGGTTCAGTTTCTTTGATAAGAAGACCTCTTAGTATAATCATCAGATGGCTGGACTGAGAGTTAGGAAAACTTAGATTCATAAGCCTACTTTTAACATTTACCAGCTGTGTGACCATAAGTAGATCATTCCACCACTCTGAGTCTCAACTTCCTTATCTATAAAATAGGCATAATACTAATTTAAGGTAAGGACAGCTAGATAGTGCAGATAGAGGGCTGGGCCTGGAATCCAGAAGACTCATCTTCCTCAGTTTTAATCTGACTTCAGACACTTACCATCTGTGGGACCCTGAGCAAGTCACTTAACTTGAATGCCTCAGTTTCCTCATCTACAAAATGAGCTGGAGAAGGAAATGACAAACCACTCCAGTATCTCTGCCAATAAAACCTCAAATGGCGTCGTAATGGAATCAGACACAACTGAAAATGACTGAGCCACAACAAATAATTTAAGGAGAAAGTATCTACCTCAGAGGTTTGTTTGGGGCCTAAAAATAGATTGATGCTTTGAAACCTTAAAACTCCCTTTAAATGTGATCCCATAAATGAGAACTGCAGGAAAGAGGCAAATGACCTCAGTAGTAAAATGCCTCATATGTGTATAGGATATAAGATTTTTCAAGCCCTTTTACATCTCTTTTCTTAGTTGAGCTTCACAACCAACTAGTGAGGTGGTGAAAAGTTTTCTTAAAAGATTGGAATTATCATCTCCTTTGGATAACTGAAGACAACTGGAGGTTCAGAGTTGGGGGTCGGCTCAGTATCACACAATGCATTTGTGGCAGACTTTTCCTGAAGCCCTTGCTAGAGCTTTTTTTTGCACTACCAAGCATCCCAAGAGGCCAGTGACCAGAGTGCTGTGTCCATTTTATAGTTTAAGAGACCTGAAGAATATTTTGAGGGTGATAGCCATGATTGTGAAGGACCATGCAAATCTGTTTGAAGGAAGGGGAATGCTTAGCCTGGAAAGCAGAGGATGTGGAGGAGGGGAGGAGGATTTAGAGAATGCCTGACAAAATGGAGAAAGGCCTGGACTTTTGGGCATTTGAGTCTCAACTCAGATCCTACCTATGTGACCCTGAGGAAGGAGTAAACCATTCAATTTCCTCATCCAAAAAAGTAGGGGAATTGGACTCCCTGTCCACTCAAGGCCTTTCAGTCCCTAAAGCTATGGTTCTGTGACATGTGGTTGGGATGTGGAAGAGGGATTAGATTTGTCCTATTTGGCCCCCTGGGGCAGAAGCAGGAGCAGAGAGTGGGAAATTGTAAAGAGGCAAATTTGTGCTGGATACCAGGGAAAATTTCCTAATAATTACAGCTGTTCCAAAGTGGAATGGGCTGCCTCAGGAACTGGTAGATTCCCCTCCTGAGAGGTCTCCAAGCAGTCTGGAGATGGACCATTTGGTGAGTATACTCTTGTGGGGATTCCTTTTGGGTTTGGCCACTGAGCTCACCTCCAACTCTAAAATTCTGTGATTCTGTGAAACTGGAACATAATCTCTGAGGGCCTGGGTTTAGGAGCCTACTGTTCCTCCAGAGATGGTTAAGACTGGATTTCCATTCTCTCAGGATGCTTTCACTGCCTCAATTAGCTTACTCTAAAGGGCTGCTCCATTGATCTCCTTAAAGACCCAGCATGCCCAAGAGGGATTCTTTTTTCCCCCAGTATTCAGGCCTTGGCCCAACTCCCCCTCCCCCATTCCACATATTGTACTGAGAAGCCCCATGCCGCTCTTTTCATTTCCTCTGGCTCAGCCATCAGTGGGCATAGTCTTTGAAGTCATATTTTCTGCTCCGATTGGAAACTTTGTTCAGAATCAAAATTAGAGAAGCCGCACAATTGGCTTTCAATTTAAAATGCCACCCAGGTTCCCCTTCCCTCCCCCCAACCCTTTTTAATGTCATCTTAATTAGACAGAGCCCAAGCTTCATGGTTTCTGAATTTCAAGGTAATTTCTTGAGGACATTTCCTTCCTCGTTTTTATTTTTAGTCCTAGCATAAGGTGTGGAGAACAGGGAAAGGCTAATTTGTTACTTGTAATACAAGGTAGTGGGGACTGGCCAGAGATACCCTAAGGCTTGGCCATGAGAGGCCACTTCTGCATGGTCAGGGGTGCTGGTTCCCATGCTTATTAGTGAAGGTTTGGGGAATGGGAGGGCAGAGGCCATGGATGGAAGGACATGACTGAAGTCCAAAAGGCATAGTGCTGGGCAAAGCATCTCCTCCCTTCTTTACTTCCCCTCCCCCAAAATTAAGAGCCAGGGAATCTGGGGAGAGCAAACCACTCTCCCTGGGATTGGCCCCAGGGCAAGAAGGGAAGCATATTAAGCAGGGTGACTATTGCAAGGTCACTTTCCTATGGTGAACTCTCTTACTCTAAAGGAAGAATCCAAGCGACATTTCCTAAGAAAGTAGGACACCTGATGGGCAGACTCTGATGTCATTGTGCCGACGACACTTAGGTTCTTCCTGGCAGGAAGATAAGTATGGGAGCATCTCTGGCCACCCTGGTGAAATAAAAAGTATAGGTCGAGGTTGCCAGGGCAAGCATGCAGGAGATGCTCACTCAGGGCCTGAACACCTGGGGCTCAGCGGCAGCCTGGTGAGGCAAGATGCAATGAAATCAGGCCCACCAGGCTGAGTCACTGCCCAAAGGAACTGCAAATCAAGGATTTGAACCCAGATCCTTTGACTACAGATACAGTTTCTTTCCAATGTCTCATACTGGGTAATATAATTCACCCACTATAACTCCCTCATCAGACCTGGGTGAAGGAGGAGGGCTCACCCAAACCTAAGGGTTGGGAGCAAGCCCTTGCCCCTGTTACATCTGGCTATTAGCTGCTGTAGCTATGGCTGGGGGAAGGATGGCATCTCAGCATGCCGGGCACTTGTGAAAGTATTTTGTTCTCCCCCAACAAATTAGGTGGAATTATTTTTAGACAGAAAAAGAGTTTTTCCATGATTCATCCACTTAGTTATAAAGCAGCTGTTTTAATAAACTGGAACATATAACAAGAATAGGGAAACTGAAGGACAATCCATAAATATAAATTTGATGGCACTTTCAAGAGCCTTGGGCACCACAAGAGATAAATGGATATGGCGATTCTCTCATACAATTCCCTGAGTAGACACTTGACATTCCATCCAAACTGCTCTAGTCAGTGGTTCTTGTTCTCTCTCCACACTTCTGTCAACAGTGGCCCATGACTAGATTAGAATCCTTCCCATCTTCTGGAAGTCCATCTCTTTGCCTGAGGACCAATCAGGACACCTCTGCCACCAAGGCTTCCTTGACACTTCATGCTTTCCTACAATTCTCCTTCTCCAAATTTCTCTACACATTTTACCTGGATCTGTCCTTTGTTCTTGTTTCACTTTCCTTGGTATGTATCATGGTTACTTGTATATATTAACATAATATAAATATATCATATGTATGTATTTTCCCTGTTAAGGTCTTTGAGATTAGTCTATTGTATCTGTCTTTGCAATCCCCAATACCAAGACTTTTGCTTGTGTATAGTAAGTGTTAAATAAATATTTGTGGAATTGATATTATTGATAATAACAACTTTTAATAAAGACTATTACAAAAGATTTATGCAAGTGGTTCTAAAGAGAACTTAACAGCACCAATAGTTGTAAAAAAGGATGCTCCAGATTTTTAATACGAGAAATGTAAATCAAAACACAATGCTGAGGTTTCCTCCCCCAACTAAGAAACTAGCAAAGATGACAAAAGATTGGAAGAGCTGATGCTGAAGGGGTTATGGAAAGATAGGCATATTAACACATTATTGCTATAGCTGTGAGCTGGACCAGCAATTGTGGAAAATAATTTGGAATTATGAAGAAAGAAGTAACTAAAAAAAAAACTATACTCTTTAACTTTTTACTCCTGGCAGTATAAACAAGGAGGTCAATGATAAAAAGAGAAAGAACCCATATGCACCACTGTATTGAAGCATTTTTTTTTGTAGTAGCAAAGAAAATGTTTATTGAATGGGGGAGTGATTAAACAAATTTTACATGAATGAAATTATTACTGAGTTATTTGTAAGAAACAATGAACATGATGAATGCAGAGAGGCTATATAAATTGGGGAAGGGTCTAGAGCTATGATTTTATTAGGATGGAGAACTACTTGGGGAGGAACCCCCTCCCACTCTTTCAGGTCAGCACCTGCAATACTATTTATAGTCTTAAAGAATTATCTAGAGTCATTTCATCTAATAGAAATATAACCACTAAACATAAAAATTCCAGGCAGCACAATGACTTAGATAACTGTGAGTTAACATTATCTATGTTCTATTGTACTTTTGTTAAATACTTCCCAATTGGTTTAGGAGGACTGCCTCCTGGCTATTGTTTGACTTGTCTGGTCTAGAGCCCTGAGAGGTTAAGGGACTTGCTCAGGTCACACAGCCAGTCCATGACAGAGGTGAGACTTGCATCCAGGTCTTCCTGGCCTCCAGGCTGGCTCTCTATTCAGTACACTACATTACCTCTGTCAAATGAGGAGATACAGAGTGAAGTAAGCAGAACTAGGAAAAAAGATATGCACAATAACTACAGCAATGTATATAGAAAGAACATTAACAACAAAAAAATTAAAACCAAATAATGCAAAATTATAATGACAAAATTTTCTCCTACGAGAAGTGATCTAAGAAGACATGATCTAAGAAGACACCTGCTCCCTTTCTCTGCATAGGGGAATATGGATATGGAATATAACTTACAATGTCTACTTTTTCAATATGTTGGTTAATTTTGCTAAATGATTATTTTTCCTTTTTTTTTTAGCTGTTATAAAAGGTGACTCTCTGGTGAGAGTTCTGTAAAAAAAATTGATAAAAATATATTAGAAAAAACACTTAGTACGTGTAGAAAGCAATGTTCCAAAGGCAACACTAATATTAGACAACTGATAACTCTATGGCAAGCCTCAATGTCACTTCCTCCCTTCCAGAGAGAACACAGCATTCTGGAAAAGGCCCAGAGGGAAACTGCAGAATTGCTGCTGACCCCCAAGGGGCTGAGCTGGAGGGGGGGATGAGAGATGGTTTAATCAACTACATAGTTAATGCACATGGAGAGGAAGGCAAAGGCTGATTCTGGCAGGGAGAAGCTTGCCCTGGGTGGGGTGATGCTCTGCATCGGACGGTCAGAGACACCGTTCTGCCCATGGCTGCCCAGGAACAGCCCACATGAGTCCACTTCAAACACAGAAGGGCTTGGGAGGGACATTCTGGGGGCCAGGCCAGACATGGGGAGGCCCCTGCTCGGACTGAGAGGGTGTTAGCTGACTTCTCTGAGAAGGTCACCGCTGGCTCCATATACACTCAGGGCTTCGCTGGACAGAGGGCACTGGGGTTTGGGTGAAGGCAGAGTGGGGGCACAGAAGCAAATGCCAAGAACTCCAAATTCTGTGAACTCTCCCCCAGGGAATGGTGCCAGGAAATGGCCTCCTGCTTACCCGCACACCCAGGGACAAAAATTCTGCAAGGAACATTACAATAATCTTGGATAATCCCAGCCACCAAAACCTGCCTTATTAGAAATCTTCTTGATAATCACGAATAATTTTTCAAATTTAAATTAAGCAAATATTTAAGTGTATGCTATGAATAAATACTGAAGATGTGAAGGTTAAAAAAGTCATAATTCTCATTCTTCAGGAGCTCATATTTTACTCTGAGGAAATATGGCTGTAGTTAGTTAAGTAATAAGGAAAGGTAGGGTATGATGAGGCAAAAGAGAGATCTAGGCAGCAACACTCTTGGGACATTAGAGGAGGGAGAAAAGATGATAGACAATGGGGGGTAGTGGAACATGTCTGGCTTTGGTAGCAGAGTAGCTGGGTTCTGATTTTGCCTCAGGTACATGTGTTTCTTTGGGCAAATCAGTAAATCTCCCTAAGTCTCGATTTCTTTGTCTGTAAATCGAGGTGGTTGAACTTAGATGATGTCTAAGATCTAAATCTGCAACACTGCTATGATGATATTAATAATAAGTTTTTCAAATTAACATAGTGCTTTGTAGATTGTAAAAATATATATATACTTTATTTCATTTAATCCTCAAAACAAGCCTGTGAGTTAGGCATTAATTATTACCATTTTGAAAATAGAGATCTTGAAGGCCAGAAAAGTAATGTCTCAACCAATATCACACAGCCAGTTAAAGGCAGGCCCGGGACTAGAACCCTGATCCTTTAAGAGAACCTTTTGCCCTAGAACTTCAGTGCCTCTGTATTCAATGTAAAACACTTTCTAAGCCACCAAACTCTCCTGAATTTCCACATTAATGCAGTTCCTTGGTGTTCATAGGTTAACTGAGCTGACTTCCCTCAGTGGAGTAATGAGCCTGGCAAAGTTGCTTGTGTAACTATTTCCATACTGCTGAAGAGGCTGTTTTCTTTTTCATCCATAGTGTGTTAAAGTGGATGCTCTGCCAGCTCCCCATGCAAATTTAATAACGTTCCAAAACCTCTGTCCCACATAAATATGAATGTGTTTCTAACTCAGAGGCATCCATTATTGGAGAGCAGGCATTGTTAAATCATTCAAAAGGTTATTATTTGAAACATTTGGAGTCAACAGCTTGTTGGAGAGTGTAATCCAGAAACAGGAAGGAAAGAGGGAAAAGAAAATAGAAAAGAAAGGAAAGAAGGAAGGAAGAAAAAAAAAAGAAAGGAAAAGAGAGAAAGATGAAGGAGAGAGAGAAGCAGGGATAGGGGAGGAAGAGACAAAGGTAAAAGAGATGGAGAAAGAAAAAG
>JAJPUD010010483.1:27549-61736 GCA_023553655.1 Myrmecobius fasciatus
GAGAGAGAGAGAGAGAGAGAGAGAGAGAGAGAGAGAGAGAGAGAGAGTTTCACTGGAGTGTCTTGGACTCTGCCCCAGTACTGTGGAATGGTATGTATGTTCAAGGTTTCAGCAAGTCACCCCACAATAATTTCTTGACAATCAATTGGCCCTTCTAGTCACATGCAGCATCATGCCAGGCAATTTCTGAAAAGGCTTTTATTTGAGTGAATTAAACACAGGGGATAGGAAAAAGCAGGCCCTGGGGGAGGGGTTCTACATCTAGAGAGTGATTTTTTTTTTCTGTTAACTCTTTAGCAGAGGATTCAGAAAACTTGATGCCCAAGACTTAGCCTTCAAATCAGAGAGCCAGCCTTAAAAAGTCTGGCTTGCTGAAGTAGGAAAAGGATTTTTGGGGAGCCTCAGAATCAGTCTTGAATCTGATGAGTCACTTAAGGAGACATCAGAGAAACCCTGAATATTCAATCCCTTCCCCACTGCTAATCCAGCATTGAATTAATCATTTCATCCGAGGTGGACCAAATAAACTAAAAGAAAGAACTGGAAGTAAAGAAAGGATGATTCCCCCTTGATGAAGAAGAGCTTCTTCCACTTTATCTCCTCCTTAGGTGGTCTGAGCTTATACCTAGCAACCTGAAGGGTCCAGCCAGAAGGACCTCAGCAGCTGAGTATGGACTAAGCTGCAAGATCTGTGGCACCTGACTCCTAATTACAGTGTTATACAGTATTGATTTAGTAGACATCACTCTGTCTCTCACCCCTCTCCATACCCCAGGCCCTCAAAAAGGAAAAAGCAAGTTTTTACATTGTCACAAACCATACAGCCTGAAAACGTGGAATTACCCACTATGCCTGTGTGGTTTTGGGGCTTTGCCTGCCAGGAACATACTGCTTGGTGTCTGGATACACAAGTTTGTCCTATGCCCTTTCGATTCTGGGACTTGGAAATGAACTGATTTGTATACGACATATTCCTCTCTCAGCAGAGAGCTCTCCTCCCAAAGTTTCTCCTCATCTGAGTTTGAAGATGGTTGATCAGCTAGGAAAGGTTCATTCATCCTTTGCTTAGAGAGGATAGCTGCTTAGCTGAGCTCTGATTGAAATATTCATTACACTGATGTAATTGCAAACTTTCCTTTTAGAAAAAGCTATACCCTTGTAGGAACTCCAGGAAGTGGAGCTGTCCACTGCTCTTGAGATATTTGCTTGTGAGAAGAGCTGCTAATACTCTGATGGCCCTCAAGGACCCAGAGCCAGCCCTCCATTGCTGAAGGACTGTGGTCTGGTCTTATCCTGGCATTTCCACTTAACATATGTGGTGTCCACAACATGCATGAGCCAGAGAAGTTGCAACAAAATGGGTCCCTGAACCTAACTCTAACTGGACAGGCCTTGGAAAGGCCTTTGCCTTAAATATTAATTAGAAGCTTCATATTTTCTTCTAGATCCTCTCCTGGACCATGAATCACTCCATTGCTCCTGTTAGCAGCCCCTTCAATGGACTCACAAGTTTTTTGTCTGGGAACCTCCAAGCAATCTGACCAATTCCAGGAAGGGGAGAGTGAGCACAGGGAACAGGGACAATTAGAAGTCAGATAAGATAGCTGGAATCCATTTCAGGGGATCCCTCCCTAAGACTGGTGTTGGGATCCTAGCTAGGCAGAACCATGTAGGCCACAGCAGAATCTAGCAGTGGTGGGAATGGTGCAAACAGTGGCAACCTGGTCTGGAGCAGATGTCTTAGTTCTTAAAATAAATGGCTGATGCAGGAAGGAGTTCCTGAGGGACCAAGGAAGAATTTGCAGGTTTATCTGCTTCAACATGAATCCTTTTCAAATCTCTCACATAAACCAAGACCTTTTCATGAAAGGAACAGAACAGGGACTTCTTAGAAAAGGTGTCTGGTTCAGTCAGCATGAAGCAAAAAGACTAAGATCTTAGTTTAATTCTTATGCAGGTCAGTTAACAGCACAAAAATCATGTCTGTTTTAGCATGTCAGGCTCTACCCCTCATCTCAAGTATGTCACAGAGGGAATTAAGAGTATATAGGAAAGGCTCATCTCCATTAGTGAGGTAGAAAGATGTGGTGGAAAGAATGTTGGTGTTGGAGACAAGAAAGCGCTGTATCCCTCCTCTCACATTTACTAGCTTTATGACCACATGCACATCATTTAATTTCTCTGAGCTTCAGTTTACTCAACAACAAAACAGGGATAGTGTTATGTGTGCCACATTATGTATACCACATAGTGTGGTAAAGATCAAATAAAACAATGCATCTTAAGTGTTTTGCAAAACTTAAAACACTGTACAAATGCCAGCTGTTATTATTAGTGGGAAAAAACCTTTAAAGCTTTGTAATGACATACTTGTTCACTGCTTCTACACAGTTTTATTCCTATTTTATTCTGTGAGGTATGTAAGAGATCTTATCAACCCCCCTTTTTTTTGATTAGTTGACTTAGTGGGATTCTAGTGGATGGTAGATTTTAAGATTAAAAAGGGTCTTCAGATACTTAGTCTAAAATTGGAAAGGACCTTGGAGGCCAGCTAGCCTAAATATCTTATTTTCTTGATGAATAAACTGAAATCCAGAGAGTTTGTAACATGCTTAAAGTCATAGAGGTCAGGGGGTAAGGTTTAAAAAGCTCAACGCTAGTCATATCTCCTTATTTTACAGAAATGAAAAATGAGAAAGGCTCAGATGGGCAATCACCTTACTCAAGGTCTGGTAAGGACGCAAGAAGTAGCATTTGACTTAAACTCTTATTGTACCAAAATAAATAAATGAATAAAAATGTGTTTATGCCTTCCTATGACATGATCAGTTAAGTAACTTGCCCAAAGTCAGATGGCTAGTTTGGTGGCAGAACTAGAACTCAGATTCTGATTTCTAATCCAGGCTCTTTCTCTGACATCACCTTGCCTCCTGTAAACTTGTCATCTAGTGGTACAGGTTAGAATCATCATCATTTTCATGTACAAAAGACAGTACGTCAAGAAATAATAACATGCAACTTACCTTACATTTTCCTTCATACTTGCTTTTGTGTGTGTATATGCAAACAGAGAGTAAAAGATATTATGGGCCCCACCCTCCAATCTCACCTCTGTCTCCCCATTGATTCCCTTAAACCACTTAGACAATCAGAACTGTACTAATTTATTTAGAACAAAAAAACAATTCTCTTTGGCAACCCAACCTTCTTTTTCCATCTCTAAATCCAGTGACAACCTGAACTTTCAGAGAGAAACATAAGAATTTCCTTTATCTAGCACCAACTAATTATTTTTGAACCATGCTAGCTAAGTAGGGATTTCCTAATTACTACTTCACCATAAAGCCACATCAGTTTCATTAGGGAACAAATAAAAAACTCCAAACAACAACAAAAATATCCCTCCTTCTAAGTCCCCGTCTTTACACGCATTTCTCTCCCCCCCACCCCCACCAAGTGTATCTTCCATATTTGTGATGTCTGAATTAAGAACTCTTGATTCACTCCTCAATGTGTCTTTAGGACTGAAGTAGGGAGAGAGTGGTGATCAGGCCCAGCTATTGAGAGAACGATCAGGAAAGGCCTGGTCTAGGAGGTGTACCTGGAGCAGAGCTTTGAATTCTAAGAGGTGAGGGGTAATGTCTTCTGGGCTTGAGGGACAGCCTGTTCAAAGGAACAGAGGTAGGAAAGGGCTAGTCTCATGTGAGAAATAGAGAGAAGGCCAATTTGACTGGAATATAGAGTGAATGAAGGAAAATAACGTAAGATAAGCCTAGAAAGCTTGGAAACAGGTTACAAAGTGTTTTAAATACCAAACAAAGGAACTTGTATTTGATCCTAGAGGTAACAGAGAGCCACTGGAATTTACTGAACATGAAGGAGTGACATTCTCAAACCTCTGAGTAAGTAACATCACTTTGATGTTGGATTTTTTTCCTTATAGGGACACAACTTTTGCTTCCTCTTTCTTTATTTGCCTTTGGTTTGCTTCTGGCTTCTGTGGGCCATGCCAGGGGAGGCCAAGGAGGGGGGTTTCTTCCCCACCCTCGTATTTCAGGAAGGACATGTGTGTCAGATGCTTAGTGTTTTCTTATGCGGAGAGGCCATCTCAGCACAGAAACAAAGTATGGGCCCTGTCTTAGATAGGATACCTTTTGACCTCCTAATTTCTGCTTAAAATGTCTATTTCTAGCTTTTAAAATTAATACCATTTGGTGACATGGGCCAGAACCAGATAGCAGAAAACATTACAAAGTAATCAGCTTTTTATTCTGTTACATTTATATTAATGGGAGCCTTTAATACTGCTCACCCTCCAGGTCACTAAGGCCCAGCCTGATAAACAGCTACACTCCCTTCTAAGTTGCAGGAGTTTGTTCAACTGGGCTCAAGTCAGTACCCAGTTACCATGGCAACAAGACTTCAGTGAGCCTCATCTCATGCATCACAACAGGCAACAGCTATTCACCAAGAGACTAAAAAAAAAAAAAAATCCAAACCCACAAGCCCATTTGGGTTTGTCTGGTGATCAGCCAAGAGAGAATTCAAACTTAATCAAACTTTCATGTCTCTCTTGCAAAGCTCAGGAAATCAGTAATTGGTTTTATAATTGAATTTTCTCATCACGTATCAAAGGAACAGAATGGCGTAAAATCTAAGTAATAGCCTGTCTCCAAAAAAGTACACGGGTGCGGGATGGAGGCTCTAGAAAACAGAGGGAAAAGCAGAATTTACTGCTCTTGGGCTAAGAATAGTCCATGTTATTTATAACCTGAGCGGAAGCAGGCAGTGCCACAGAGGCCTCTTCTGTACCAAGTGGCCTCTAAACAACTACTGTATACACGGATCCCAGCTTTCTGAAAGGAAAAGGAAGAAGCCCTGTGATGCTTTACCCTGGACATCCCTCGCCACAATGCCATTTTGATTTCAGATGGGCTCTCTGTTAATGCAGAGAAAGAAGGCTCTTTATTGTTCCTCTTCTCCCTTTCTTCCCAAAAGCCAGTCTAGGCTGTTTCAGTTAATAAAGGGAACAAATTGATTGAAGAATCTTTTTCAAAACCTCATCAATACCTTAGAGCCTGCTTAGGGAATCTAGAACTATAGCTATATCTTTCTTACATTTATCTCTGTTTTTTAATCTATATAAATAGAATTTTTACTACATACTAGTCACTATGCTAAGCCCTGAAGTACAAATATGTATAAGTAAGACAGTACCTGCCCTCAAGGAGCTTATGTTCTAATGGGGAAGACAACTTATAAAGAGGACTTGGAAAGTGGTATGGGCAGATACATTCACAAGAGCATGTTTACGAATGGGGTTGGGAAGTGATAAGTTGAAAGCTCTCCTGTCAGAGCTTAGTGTCCTAAGCCTCTGAAGCCAATGTTCTGGCTGAAATGGGAAAGGAAAGGAGGATCATGATGATAGCTCAAAAAGAGATTTAACAGAGGTAAAGTGGTTGGCCCAGATGAATTAGATAATAAATAGGAAGCACAAGACTTGAATTCAGTTTCCCTTTCTACACATGTTCTTTTTGAATTCCATTGTGATTTTACTAGGCCAAGATAAGTTGGTGCCTTTTTTTTTAAAGTATGACACTATTTTTTTTAGAGTATGACACTATTATCTATAAAAGTGTTTTGAAAAGTGGAAGATTCTATATGTATGGAAGGAATGATTATGAAGGCACTGGTTGACCTCAAAGTGAAAGATCTAATATATCGTGGAGAAAAGGAATATATTCAAAGTGATTTTGATAGATTCAAGAAATGGTTACTCCAAAAAAGAGATAACATTTGGTAAAGGGGGATACATACACTCAGATTGGGATTCCAAGTACATAGATGCCTGAATTGACTTTCTATAGGAACAAGAAATTCGAAACAAAGTAGAAGCTTTTTGAATGATCAGTGTTTAAACATGAATGAAACAGAATATCATGTCTACAGAGGAGCAAGAAAATTAAAATTGAATGCCAAGAAATTAAAATGGTCAAGTCTCGTGACACAGAAGAAATCTGAGAAGGCCCTTCCTTTATTTCTTTGAATAAGTGGGAGACTATGATTGTAAAAGACAATAGAAAATGTCAGAATTTTGAGTGTGTTGCTTAATTTTGCTGAACTCTTTTTTTTTCCCTCTCTTTTTTTTATTCTTATACAAGATAGCTCCTGTAAGGGGAAACATTGGGAAATATGGTTGATGTAAAAGCAAAAGCTATCAATAGAAATTAACATAAAAAAGAAATGTTGGTTTGACATGAACGTGGCCAAAAAAAATTGTGACTCTCATTGAACTTTGTTTACAAATATAATTAAGATTAATAGAATTCATAGGATCATAGATTTAGAATTGGAAAAGATCTTGGTGGCTATTGAGCTGAATTTCCTTGTTTTGCAAAAAAAGAAACTGCAGCATTGAGAACTTCAGTGATTTTTCAAGGACCATGCAGATAAGTGTCTGTGGCAGGATTTCAATTTTTGTCTTCTTAATTTCGGGTCCAGTACTCTACTATGCCACCCAGGAAATATTAAATGTATAGCATCCACATATAGTCAGACTACAATAATTTAAATGGAAAGAATGATAATAAGCTGAAAGTGAATACTGCATAATTTAAGGCTCTAGTTTGGCCTTAAAGAAAATTTGAGAATGGATCTCCTTTTTTTTTCTTTTTTTATAAAGGTAGAAGATTATGGATATGGAATATTGTGTTTACTGTGAAACATGGCTGGTATGTTGTTTAATGTCAATAAACAGATTTTTTTCTTTATTTTTAAATCTTTATTATAAGGGATGCTCTCTGGAGAGAAGAAGGATATATTGGGAAATGATGGTCATATAAAAAAAAGATATTGATTAAAAATGTATAGCACCCAACCAGGCCTTGAATTATGGAAGAAGATATTATCATACTCTCTTTGCTGAACATATTCCTTCAGTTTTATTTGACTAGTAGATTTTTACCTCTACTCATCTCATGTACCATTGCTCAGAAAACAAGTAAATTGACTGGATAAATAGGTGATAAACTTTCTAGCAAGGTGAGGTTGAGAAAAAGGTACTAAGCTGGAATGGAAAGCCCAGATTCTTTGCTCTGTACTCAGTGTTGGTCCCTGTTGTCCTACTGTGTTCCAGCTGGCATGCTTAAGCTCTGATCTTTCTCTTCTTTTTGAGTTCCTTGCTTCTATCCCTCCTCCAGACCTCGAGAGTTTGCTAGAGTAGAGCATGGTGGATCTGGAAGCAGGAAGGCCTGAATCCTGCCTCAGATACTTACTAGTTGTATAAAACCTGGAAAAATTATTTAATTCTTTGAACCTCAGCTTCCTTAACTACCCAATGAGGATATTAATAGCTAGATTGTTCTAAGGCTCAAATGGGGTGAAATGTATGTAAAGTGCTATATAAATAGCAGGGATAATGCTGATGCTGATGATAATAATGTGGCTGCATAGGATTTGGGCCATAAGCCTGGCCATAGAACTTGGAAGACCTGGATTCAAGTTCTGCTTTTGATATATATGACTCTGGGCCAGGTACTTAACTTCTCCCCACCAAAGGCAACTTTCTAACTATAGTTGTACTGGTAGAAGAAATTTCCTTTTCTGGAAATTCTTGGGCTCTCTCCTCATTCCAATCTCTACTGCTTCTGGCCTGGGAAGCTGATTGTGACCCCTGATCTTTCCCTTTGCTTAATGAAGCTTTTGACCTTGGACTATGCACAGGCTCCCCAGGAACCTGGCAAGAGCTCCTGAGGAGGGAGAGGTGCATAGAAGATACATGGTCCCAGAGGTAGTAAGAGGCAGAGAGGGAGGATTTGAATCTGATTCCTCTGAGTGAACATCCAGTTCTAGTCCACACTGCCTTCAAGGGTAATTGGTTGGAATGGTGGCAGGGAAAAAAAAGAAACAAATGGAATCTTGCTTGGTCCAGGCCAGGGAAAAGCCAGTGCATTTTCTACCACTTTCCTTTCCTTGCAGCCCTGAAAAACCTCTCAAGGGTTACTGGAATATGGAAGCTTTGAGGCTTAATCTCAGTGCAGTCAACCTTGGAAAATGGATGTTTTTGATCATGTTTTGTGAAACCAGGAGACTTCTGCTTTTGGCTTAGGCATAGATGTAGTTCTGTCCTATTCTCTTTTATCTCCCTTCACCCTTCAGCTGTAATCCTAACAAGTTGTCATTCCAAGTGGAACCATCTGCTTTGGGGGGGGGGGGAGGGCTGTCCAGCACTGGAGGTCTCACACAAGGCTGAATGAGCACTTGTTAGAGATTCTGTGGAGGACCTTCCTGCCAAGGTGGCCCTAAAGGACCAGTCAGTCAATAAATAATAATATCAAAACATTTATATTAATTACTAATAAATTACAAATATTAATACTATTAAGCACCTACAATATGTCAAGCATGGTACTAAGTGCTGGTTTTCTCAGTTCTCTTCCAGGTTTGGGATTCAGGGAAACACTTTGTGAGGTCCCATGCCAATCAAGTCTATGGAATAGAATGGCCTTATCTCCCTTGGGAAGTGGGAGCAAAAAGAAGTGTTAACTCTTCCATCTCCACTTGTGTGACTGTTTCAGGTAACACAATGTGAATCTGCATGGGGACTTTCTGTGTTTCTGTGCTCATTTGGTGTTGCATCACAGACCTGGAGCTGGAAGCCATCTGGACCAACCTCATCATTTTACAGGTGAGGAAGCTGAGGTCCAGAAAAGTTAAGGGACTTGTCCAAGATCACACCAGTATGAATACCAGAGCAGGATTTGAGCCCAGCTCCTCCAATGTAGTGAGAGGAAATCTGCTAAAAAAAAAGTCACATGATACATTTCAAAGCCAGACACATATGACTGTGATTATCTGCTGATTTGGATAAGGATGGATAAACCAAAATTGCACAAATGCTGGAAACTGGTTAACACAAACACTGAAATACTGAATACAATTCTATCCTAAATATTGGAGTAAGACATAAGTATCAGTCTAAATCAAAAGCCATTTCATTATTTTGGCTTCCAGCTGATTCCATCCTTAGCTGAATCTCTTGTTTCCACTTGCCTTGATCTCAAACTAACGAGGTGTGCAGCTTTCAGAAGCCTGGCTAGACATGGAAAAAGATGGGAGAAAAGTTCTCTTGTTTATTCAACTTGACCTAATAGGAAAATATTGGCTGACATATGGCTGATTATTTTTTTGCTTGTCATTCTGGACCTGATTGTGAATATTACAAAGGGAAGGGTTTGCCTTTAAGCATGGATGGGCTTCTTTGTGGAACCTGTCAAGTTAGCAAAGAGGGTTGAAGATGTCACTTTCCATGTCTTTGCTTAGCTGTCTAATTCCCTGGTCTGCACAGCTGCAATGTCATGGTGCCATTTTTTTTTCTAATTCAGAAAATTGCTGACACAACGGTTTTGGAATCTGCAAAAACCTCTGCTCTCTGCAGGTGAAAGTACTTCAAGCTGGGCAGCTCCAAGATGATGAACAACATGTGGAGTACCAAGTACCAAAAAGGAATATGAAATGTGTTACAAGACCTAGAAGGTCATCAAAGCCTCGAGGTCTGAGCTGGAAGGAATCTTAGAACACTGAATTTTAAAAGCCACAGGGACCTTAGAACATAAAATGTCAGGGGCCAAAGGGGCCTTAGAACACAGCTGGAATTCTGAATGTCAGAACTATTAAAGACCTTAGAACATAGAAGGCCAGAACTGGAAGAGACCTTAGAGGATAAATAGGAAGTGGCCTTTTGAAATCCAACTGTCTTGTTTTATAGATGAGAAAGGGAAAAGGACATACCCACTCAAAGCTGGGCCTAGATACCAAGTTTCCTGACTCTCAGTCCAGAATGATTCTATGCTGTTAGTGCTACAGTTTCTTCATGAAGAGAAATGGAACCTAGAATAAGTCTCATCTCATTGTTGTGTAAGGAACACATTTTTTTTCTTTAAGGGTTGTTACTTCTGCTATGTCATTGAAAACGAACACTTCTGAGCAGAACAAGGAGAACATTGAACACAGCAAAAGCAACATTGTGTGTGAGGATGATCAACTATGACAGACTTAGCTCTTCTCAGCAATACAATGATCCAAGACAATTCTAATAGATTTGGGATGGAAAATGTCATCTGCATCCAGAGAAAGAACTATGGGGTCTGAATACAGATCAAAGCATGCTATTTTCACTTTTTTTTGTTTCTTTCTTTCTTGTGTTTTTTTCTTTTTGTTCTGATTCTTCACAATATGACTAATGTGGAAATATGTTTAACATGATGGTACATGTATAATCTATATCAGATTGCTTGTTGTCTTAGGGAGAGGGAAGGGGAGGGAGTGAAGAAGAAAAAATTGGAATTCAAAATCTTATAAAAATGAATGTTGAAAACTATATAGGTAATTGTAAAAAATAAAATACTGCTAATTGGGAAAAAATCAAATAAATGCTTCTAAAACTTGTATCCCTGAAGCCTGTAGCCCGGGTCTTTTGGTTGCAGAGAACAATTAAAAAAAAGTAGGAATCTGGACTGTGGAAATGAAGCTATCATCACATTCTAAAACATGTCCACAAATTAACTAGCAGAAATTTGGCTGCCTTCAATGTGAAAAACACACTCTCAGACTATTTTTGGGATACCCGGCTGCCTTTGGAGTGCAAAAAACTGTTTTTGTCAATGCTATACTTTGGATGACGACTTGAGCTATGCCAGTGTTATTATTATTTGTGAATAAGGTACTCAGCAGAAGGTTGGTGCTAGAGAGATGAGTCAGTGGCCCTCATCTCTTGTATGATCCCCAAATTTGAAGAGGTATGTAGCTGGAAATATCTATATCTTGTTTGAATTCATAAGAGTCCCACCTTATTTCTCCAGTCACCTAAACAATAGGAAAAAAAATAATAGAAAAACAGTAGCCTTGCTTCCTGGACTAACAACAAGAAAAAGAAAAACAAAGAACAGAAAGGAGGCCAGCAGCTGATTAACAACTGGAGGACTGGGGTGGTCTCAGGTAAAGGCATAAGAGAGAGTCAATCAATCTGGAGGAAGTAGGGCAAGGGAGAACTAAATATATCACCAGATTTCCAGAATCGATAGAGTAAGCAGTAGCATAGTTGAAAGTTCAAAGCAAGAAATTCATCAATATGAAAGTATAAATGCAGGTTCTAGGCAGTAAACTTGGTCTTTGTTCAGGGATATTTATTAAAGATCCAAGAGGTGAGAAGGGTCAGAGGAACATAGTAACAATAAGGGAGGGAGGACAGAGCTTTGGATAATGTAAATTTACTCTGTGAAAACAGACAGGATAGTGTCATATTATAGAAATATGGTAGCTAGATGGTATAATGGATAGAGTGTTGGACTTAGAATTAAAAATAACTGAGGTCAAATCATCCCTCAGTTTCCCTATCTGTAAAATGAGGATAATAGTAGCATTTATCTCATAGGGTTGTTGTGAGGATCAAATGAGGTAATAAGCCTTTTGTAAAATTAAAAATGTTAAATAATAATAGTTATCATTATTAGCTAGATCTCTTTATCTCCCAATCCAGTGAAGGCAACTCAGATGTGGTGAACAAAATAAATCTCTTTCTCTTAGATTTCCCCTATCAACTTAGATGATAAAACCATAGATTTGCTGATTTAGAATTGTAAGGAAATCTAGTCTAAATCTCCCCTTCCCATTTTGTAGATAGGGAATCTGAAGTCCAGGGAGGGTTTGTCCAATTTGTCCAATTTGCATAAGATCACAGAAACTGCAGAGCCAGGCCCTGGATGTCCTTAGCCTCCAAATCTAGCTTTCTCTCCATAGCAAATCTTTACACCTAAACTCTTCCAGCTGACCCTCAAGGACCTTCATAATGTGGCCCCAATTTGCCCATCCAATTGATCCTCCATTGTTTTTTGACATACACCTTCCCTTGCTATCTTTTCTCCTGATGAGAACTTTCTGCTCAAATTGTCTGTCATGTATTGCTATTCCTCTTCTCAAGAAATCCCAAACCCTCAAAGTCCTGCCTCCTCCTGGAAGCCTCCTTGGGCTAATCTAGACCCTGGGATCCTCTCCCTTCTCTGAATTCCTGCAGTACTTTCTGAACTCACCCAGCAGTTAGCACACAGTGGTTTACATGGCCATTGAGAAGTTTTGTGAATGGATGCCCTGTCTCCCAAATAGCCTTTAAGCTACTAGAGGCTACTAGAGGCCAGGAACTATATTTCAGGTTCTCTGGATTTCTCACTGATCCCAACACAGTTGCCTGCAAATAGAATGTGTTTACATCACTTATTTTCTCAGTGACTAGTAGAATTTTCACTTTTTCAGGGAAAAGGAGTAGGTGTTGTGATGAAGAATTCTGGGCTAGTCATGTCCTGAAGCTCTGCCTAATGACCTGGCACTATGGGGATTTGCTTGACCTATGATGGGGAGGTCCTGCCACAAGCAGACAGGGTGCAGCTTTAAGACTCCAGTTTTGTGTCCTATTATGACTTAGTATTTACTGTGTAACCCACACAAGTCACTTAATCACTGTTTACCTTGATCCACTAGAGAAGGAAATGGTGAACCACTCCAGTATCTTTGCCAAGAAAACCTCATGGACAGTATTTTTGTGCTATGGTCTATGGCATGAGGAAGAGCCAGACAGGAAGGAATGACTGAACAGCAGCAACAAAAATAACAATTTGGGAAAATAAAGAGATTATTGTAAAAAGTAATGATACCATATCCTGAGGAAGCCAGTGACAAAAAGAAAGGCTTTGTGTACACTAAAATATTTATGGCAATTTTTTTAATTAAAGCTTTTTATTTGCAAAACATATGCATGGGTAATTTTTTAACATTGACCCTTGCAAAGCCTTCTGTTCCAAATTTTTTTCTCCTTGCCCTCACCCATCCCAGATGGCAGGTAGTCCAATATATGTTATGTTAAAATATGTGACAAATCAAATATATGTATGCATATTTATACAGTTATCTTGCTGTACAAGAAAAATTGAATCTACAAGAAAAAAAACCTGAGAAGGAAAACAATGCAAGCAAATATCAATAGAGGGTGTGAAAATGCTATGTTATGGTCCACCCTCAGATCCTATAGGCCTCTCTGGGTGTATATGGCTTTCTTCACTGAACAACTGGAACTGGTTTGAAACATCTCATTGTTGAAGAGAACCATGTCCATCAGAATTGATCATCATATAGTCTTGCTTTATGGCAGTACTTTTTGAAGTAGCAAATAACTGGAAATAATGTAGATGTCCATTGATTGGGGAATAGCTAAACAAATGATGTTAGGATATTGCTGTGCTGTAGGAAATGATGACTGATGAATCCAGAGAAGTGTGGAATGATTTAAATGAACTGATGTAAAATGAAATAAACATGACCAGGAAAATATTGTACACAATGGCAACAGCAATCTAAATGGAAAGAATTACAATAAATTGATTGAAACTGAATATCGGAAAATTCTAATGGCTAGGTCTGCTGCCTAAGAAGATATGAAATCTGCTTCCCTCATTTCTTTGCATAAGAGGGGTACCACTGGTATATAGCACCGCATATGGTATTATAATTTTTTCAGTAGGTTAGTTAGTTTTACTGAATTCCCTTTCCTTTTATTCTTTATTATTAGATTGGCTCTTTGGGAGAAGAGACACTGGAAAATCTAAGAGATATAAATTTTATTTTAAAAAAAGTAGGAGGAAGCTACTATGTAATGTACTGTGCAGTGGATAGAGCACTGGCTCTGGAGGATCTGAGTTCAAACTTAACACTTCTTAACTGTGCAATCATGGGCAAGTCACTTTAACTCCAATTGCCTGGCCAAAAAAATAAAAGTGAAAAATTTTAAAGGTATCATATATTTGTATAATGCTGATTTTTTTTCAAAGCACATACATAATCTTATAATAGGTATTACCATTACCAACTTACAGATAGAGAAACTAAGGTCTAGGAAATTAAAAAAAAAAGAAAGAAAGTAAAGACAAGGTTAGCATTTGAATACAGATCTGGCTAATATTCCATAGCTCCTGCCACCATGGTGATAGAAGGCTTGGTTTTGTGTCTGCACTGTGCAATTAAGATACTAGCAACACCTGGCAGCCTGCTCTTGGCTAGGAATGTTTGCTGTGGGAGGCGTCAGCCACCAGGTTATTGCCACGTGGAAGCAGCCTCCGGGAGCAGGAGGGAGCTGGCCTCTGCAGATAGCTGACATAAATCCCATTCCTCACACCAGTCCCCATCATGGACTACAGCTGATAGAAATGTGACAGCTGACATTTCTACTGCCGGTTTGGAAAGAATGAATCAAGGGAGAGGAATGAATCAGGCAGTGTTGCTAGACAGCAAGGTCAGGGAGGATTAGGGGACAGCTCCCTGGAGCTGAGAAGGCCACAACTTGACAAGGGAACTTTGAACAAGAAAGATATGGAGGGGAACTGAGGACAAAACTGTTTACTGGGTATCTTTTCCTGTAAATTGCTTTTGTCTCTTGGCAGATGTGTGCCGAGCTCTTTTATCTTGAGATAGAAGAAACCCTTTCTTTTATTATGTTCAAGTGAATTTCCTATGGGTGAAAAGGGAAAGAGCATCTGAAAGCTCATGTAGGGAGGGGGCACTTCTGGGGTAATGTCACCCCCATGTCCTCTCCTCTTTGATCCCCCTTTTGATCCCAGCATCCAGGCTCTTTGGGGTGGAGTAGGTGTTGGCGTGAGAGAATAAAGGCTGGGTCACCTGGAGCTCCCCATCTTCTGAAAAAGGAAGAGAGGAAATCTACTACCAGCTATTCTCAGCTGCTCAGGGGTACATGGTATCAAATCTAACTCTTCTTCCAGAGAAGGGAAAATGTTTTCAATCCTTCCTGGATTCTCTTTCCACTATCTAGCACAGAGCCTTTGATGGCAGCTCACAGTCTAACTGTTGACTAACCAGAAAGCTCCTGGGCATCCCTGTTCTTCATTAAAAGAGCTGGGAAGAATGGACATTTCATTAGGGCGATGGTGACATCTCTGTATCCTCCAGACTTCAGGCAGGTGATCCCTTAATTCTCCCCTCTCCTTCTTTTATATCATTTAAACGAGTAACAAACATAGCTCCCCATGGATCTGGCTGATTGCACTATCTAGCATTACCATCAGTCAACTAGTACTTATTAAGTGCTTACTATGTGCCAGCAGGGCAGTGAGGTGGTGCAGTAGATGGAGAGCCAGACCTGGAATCAGGAGGACTTATTTTCCGGAGTTCAAATCCAGTCTCAGATACTCCCTAGCTGAATGACTCTGGGCAAGTCCCTTAACCATGTTTGCCTTGGTTTCCTCATCTGTAAAATGAGTTGGAGAAGGAAATGGCAAACTATTCTAATATCTCTGCCAAGAAAATCCCAAAGAGGGTCATGGACACAATTCAACAACAATAACAACAACAACAACAACAACAACAACAACAACAACAACATCATATGTCAGGAATTGAACTGGGTACTGGAGGCAGAAGGAAAGAAATCAAACATTCCCTGCCTTTGATGCTAGTAGGGGAGACTAGATACAAATATAAATGGATAGAAAAAGAGTACAAGAAAATTTTGGGGGAGGTCAAGGAGCATCTGTGGGGGGGTCAGGAAAGTTCTTATATAGGGTTAGTACTTGAACTGAATTATGAAGGATAGACATCCAAGAAGTAGAGATAAGGAGGGAGAATATTCTAGGCATGGAGGGCAGCTAATGCAAAGGCACAGATTGGGTATTAAATTTTGTGTATGAAAATAAGAAGAAAATCAAAGTAGCCATACTGTAGAGTAAGAGATAGGAAATAATGGTGAATACGGCTGGAAAGGTAGGTTGGGAACAGTTGGGGAGGATTTTCAATGCCAAATAGAAGTATTCATATTAAATTCTAGAGATAATAGAGAGTCCCCAGTATTTATTGACCAGGCGAGAAATATGGCTAGACATGCTTTAGGAATATCATTTGGTAGTTGAGTAGAAAATGGAATGGAGAAAGGGAAGACTGGACGCCAGGAAATCGAACAGGATGCTGACGAATAATCTCAACACTGAATAATAATAATAATGGCCCACATTTCTCTGGCACATTCAGTTTTACAAAATACTTTTCTAATAACAGTCCCATAAGATAATAAGTGCAAATATTGTTATTTCCACTTAGAGAAGAGGAAACTGAGATGAAAAGATAAAAAATTATTTGCCTAGGATCAATCACAAGTATTTGAAATGAGATACCCTTCCATCCCATTTCCATTTTCTGCCTCCCTCTCCACACCCAATTCTGAGAGAATGACAGCACTTTTAGAAGTTCACACATGCAGGAACCTCTAAGAACTGGGGAAAATTGAAATCCAGATGATAATGCTGTTATCATATCCAATAATCTTAACAGGTCATAGTGTAGGCATTTGAATTCCCCATTGGTCAGGAGAGGAAATGAAGGTTCAGAGAGATTAATAAATTGACTCAAGGTCATATGGTAAATCAATGGTAGAGCTGGGGCTAAAACCCAGCTCTCTATTGCACCACACTTTGATTTTGCTGATAGCCAGCAGGGAGGCCAGGCCAGAGTGGAAGATAAGCCAAGGCAATTAAAGAGGCCTAAGAACAGAGTTCACACAGAGAGCTCCCTGGCTGTTAGAGTCCTTTCTGACTAGTGCAGCACACACAGCTCTCCAAGGAGAGCTCTTTAAACTCCCATCCATATAATCCAGAGGAGTGCCAAGATAATGGACACTTCTTAATGACATCAGTCTTGTTGATTCTTTCAATAGATTTCTTCTACTGCCAATCTATTAAGTTTAACTACATACCTGATGGAACTATAAACTATAGAATTAATAATATTAGAAGCTGTCAAACTACAAGGGACCTTAGAATAAAGAACAGAGACTATCAGAGTTGTAAAAGGGTTTGGAAAATCTACTTCCATTCCGATAGCTAGGAAAACTAAAGCTTAGTGGGGGGAAATGACCTAAAGTTATGCAGTGTGTCAGTGACAGAGTCAAGACAATTCAGATTGAGTCCAGGGCCTTCTTGACACCATTGCTCTGGCCTGAACAGCATGGATAGGGCTGCCTATAACCACAACCCTGGCTTGCCTCAGCATGTGAGTCTCCTATTACACTTTCCATATCTTGGATCCTCTTAGTTTCTTCATTCTAAAATTGTTAAGTAAAAATATTATCAAGGTCTAAGAAAGTATTCCCAAGTCTAACCACCAATAGCTAACTGCAAGACTGAGTCTATTTTACACCCTCCTGGTGACTTGCTACATCTCTTCAGACAAGTGGAGGCACCTCTTTTGTGCTTCAGTTCCCTCATCAGGTAAATGAAGGTGATTATCATGTGTTCAGAAGAATCAGGGAATCAAGGAGATTAGAGCAGAACGAAAATATTTTAAACCAGGTTCTGTGACACCTTTTCCTCTGTATCTCATCCAGGCCATACTATCTAGCCAATATCTTCCTCTACGGGGAAGAGAAGAGTCGGAAATAAGCATTTATATGACACCTAGTGTGTTCCAGGCTCTGTGCTAAGTGCTTCTTACAAATATTATCCCAGGTAATGATCTATATTCACTTTCTGTACATCTGCTCCAAACTTGTCCTGCTGTTCTGCTCCCACCTGTTCGAGTCTTCTCTGAAATCTGCCTGAATAGTCTGCCCAGTCATCTCTTTCTTTTATCAGTCAAACAGCTTCCAAAATCCCACCTACCCCCTGAAGCCTTCCTGGAGTGATCAGATTCATCACGACAGTTTTGCAAACCACTCTTTTCCTCCTCCATCTATATTTGCCCTTGACAATTTGTTTATGATACAGTGGCTGCCTTACAAGCTTTTGGGATTTTGTTCCAACATCTGATTATCCTGAATCTGCTTGTTCTTTCTAGTGGGTCTGGTTTGGACCATGAGCTCCTGGATGATGGAAGGTTCTCGCTTTGATGTTCCGTAAAAAGCTGTGTGCAAACAGGTACTGAAGGAATTCTTGGGTGGCAGTAGTAGAACAGAAAGGGACCTGAGAAGCCATCGAGCCTAACTCTATCATCTTACAGATGAGAAATCTGAGGACCAGGGGGATGATTTGCCCAAGATCACCTAATTAAATCTTGTCTTAGTCAAGTTCATGCCTACTCCAGTTGTGCTATTTCTCTTCACCCTGGGCTGCTCTCATCTCTAGCTTTCTGCTCACTGATCTTAATACCACCACTTTCTCTTCAAAGCAAGTCTATCTCCAACCTACATATATGTTCACCTGTCTTTGCAACTTAGCAGAATTTTAAAATCATGCTGAACAAGTCTCCTTGGCAACAGAGGTCCCACTGGAGAGCAGTACAAGTTTCTGGGCAGCTTCTGGCCTCTGGCCCTGGTAAGTGAAGACCTGACCTTTCTGGGTTGGAAGGTTTCCTCACCCATTGGGCCAGCTAAAGCTTGTGAGAATGGGAGAATGGAAAGGGTTGCCTTTGGGGCCTCCCCTGCCAAGGGAAAGGGTGATAAGGAGACTTCACTCAGCTCTCTTTCCTTTCCCAGCTCAGAAACTTTCAGGACCTCATGAAACATGCAGTCCGTTCCATGGTGTGCTCCAGATGGTGACATTTAAGCAGACATCTCCTACATAAACCTGACAGTTATCCCCCTTGTGCTTATTTGGGATCCTGGAACTTGTGAAGGGGGGAAGGCAGCAAAATCAGGATCACTTGATGCCTTAATTACTCTGTCTGCTTCCTGAACTCAATTGTCAATCAGGAATGACCAGGACAAGGTCAGCTTTCGCCCAGAAAGACAATAAAGAGCAGACTCAGTATCCAGGAAGCAGCCTTTTCCCATATTTCATAGGCTGATGGGATTTAGACTGAGAAGTGATTTTAAAGATCATTTGGTCCAACCTCCTCATTTTATAGGAGGCCATTAGGATAGAAAGAGGCTAAGTGATTATCCAAGACTACGTGGATAGGTAGTGGTAGAGTTGGGATTAGGACCCAGGACCTCTGCCTCTAAAACCACCCTGATTGCAGGCCAGGCTCCATTCTTGGTGACTTGGAAGTTATTGGGGGAGATAAAGCATATAGACATACAAGAATTAAATAAGGTGACATATGAAAAAATGACATGAATGGTACAAATTGTATCAAAAACAAAGACCTTTGTGGGTTGGAGTAGCTGGAGAAAAAGCTTCATGGAATAAATAAATGGGCCTTGAGCTGGGCCTAAAAGAACAGACGGTTTTTGAAGAAATGAAGAAGGGAGTTCACGAGTCCATTCCAGATCAAAGAACTGATATGGAATATTATGTCTTAACTGGAGAAGTCTGTGTAGTATGTATTGGGGAGGAATTGGACAGATTGGATGGACTTAATAGGAGGCAGAGGGATATGGTAGACAAGGCCCTTTTGTCAGAGGATCTGGATTAAAATACTCACTCAATCTCTGGTCTTCAGTTTCCTCATCTGTAAAATGAAGGAGTTAGGCTAAATACTAAATTAAAATACTAAAATGATCTCATCATTCTCTAATCATGGGGTTGATGGTTCAAATGTTCTTTAGAAAATTTCCCCTTCTCCTTTCCACTTCATCCCCATTGTCCTTGTTTTTGAGAATCCTGCCGAAGGAGATCATAATTAAACATCACACCAATTTGTACCTAACTTTTCTCAAATGATCAATCCATTTTGGAGAAGAATTTGTCCAGATTCTCTACACATACAGTACTTGTCTGTTGGGGTAATGAATGAAATTTATAGAAAATATTTATTAAAAGAGCCATGTTCTTGGTGTAATATGAAAATGGATCACTGTAGATTTGAACTGGGGGGGGGTGGAAATCCACTCATTTTATGGAGGAAGAAAGTGATACTCAGAAATGAGAATTGGTCATAAAGGTGGGAAGGGCCTGAACCAAGATTTGAAATTAAAATCCTCTAGCTTCACATCAAATGGTCTTTCCATTATACTATACAGACTCCAAGATCTCTGTCACCTTCTACCTATTATATATCTTATGAGGGAGCTGGCTTTGTCATTGTCTTTCCCTATAGTTCTACATGATAGTCACAGAAGTTTGGGTCATTTCCACTCTTACACTGGTGTAGTTAGTCACTGAAGGCCCTATTTCCTCCCAAGAGGATTCTCCATCTAAGGGGGAGGGAGTAAGGGGATCAAGTAGCCTCTTCTTGGAATGTATGTACCATGTGAAAGGCTCCTGTGTATGGCCAGGTGACTTTGCTTTCAGTATTTGTGTAGAACACATAGCAAGTTTGGTGACTGGTTCCCATCATCCCAACTATCCGAAAAGATGCAACAAAATGAAGTGGAAAAAACACTGGAGCCAGAAGCATGTCTCTGACACTGTCTGAGTGGCATTGACTAAGGCTCTGCAACCAACACCTGTAAAATGAGGGGAGTTGGATTGAATGGTTTCTCAGATCCCTCCAAGTTCTAAATCCAACAGTCATATGATTCCAATCCATTATTGGTTTCTTAGGGGTGGTGGGGATATTGAAAGGCATCTATACTCTACCTGTTTTATATGTCTTCCCTTTTTTGGATTACCTGCAGTGGGCTTTTTTCCCTTTAAACCTCAAGCTGTATTTTTCCTGTTGCTTATCATGCTTTTGGGTTCTTCTGACAATTGGGCTGTATGTTCTAATTTTTAGAACTCATTTTCTTATTAATTGCTTGTGTACTATGATAACATAAAACAGCCATAAATTGGATGCTGGGGAAAAAGCAAACCTGGTGTTTGTGTCAGACCATTGTAAAGAAGGGATATTTGGATTATCCATACAATAGTTTTTTTTTCCATTTGCAAGTTTACCTGGTTATCAAAATGGTTCCACTCTCATAGCCTTGGTTAACACTTAACATAAGGCCTAGCACAATAGTACTTCCTCCCGGATATCCTCCCTAATCACCCCCTTTCAGCTAAAAGGAATCTAATCCATTTACTTCAAAACTCATAGCACTTTGATATAACCCTATGAGCCAGGTGTAAGCATTATTATTTACTAAAATATAAGCTCTTTGAGGGCAGGAAGAATTTCAATTTTGTCTTTGCTGAGGCAATTGGGGTTAAGTGACTTGCTCAGGGTCACACAGCTAGGAAGTGTAACCACTGAGCCACCTAGCTGCCCCTCAATTTTGTCTTTGTCACTCCAGAGCCTAGCATGGGGTTTGATACATGGAAAGAACTTAATAAATATTTTTTGAATAATTATTATCAGCCCCGTTTTGTAAAGGAGAAAACCAAGGCCTAGAGAAGTGAAACAAGAAGAAGGAGTCAGTAACAGAGCTGGGGCAAGAACATTCATGAAGACAGTCTTGGCTCGATGAGAGGAGCTGCAGGAGAACAGATGGGCTGATATTGGAAGGATTTCTTCTTTTCTCATTAGGGAACTACACAGAAGCTGGGACAACTCTTATAGCTTCTGCTCCATTTAACCTCATAGTGATGTCACTAATCAAATCATGGGACCACAAAACTTGTTTCACTGAAGAACTTTAGCAGAATATTTTTTTTTCCTGCAGGGGATGTTTTATTAAGGCCAAAGGAAATTCAGAATCAATGAACTGAAGCATCTTAGACATGGGAGGGAACTTCTCCCTCATCTTTTCCTGTTGAAATCTTCTTGTCCTTCAAGACTCAGCTCAACTGGTACCTCCTCCAGGAAGTCTTCCCTGATCATTACCTTGCCTGCTTTCTCCAAATTAACACAGCACTCTGATACTCTTACTCACTTGTCACACTCTGTATCAAGTTATTTGTATATGTGTCTTATTTCTCCTGCTAGATGGCAAATTCCTTGAGGATAACCAAGGTTTTTTTAAAGTTTTATTTTGGGGGGGGTTCCTCTTGGGCAGCTGCTCCAGAGTACCTTAACACAGTGTTGGTGGGCTTCACTGATGGGAAGCCAATGCTGGCTTCTGGCCAAACCCCATTATTTTGCTTCTTGCTGGGTAGTTTTCTGACTACCTTGAGTCCCAATAAAATACAAATCTCACCTTCTCTGTGATTCAGGAATAATTGACTGTATTCAGGTCAAGGAGCATAAATCTGTTGACAATGGTGGGACACTTCTGTCAGTGGCAGAGCAACTAAATGAGGAGAGAGTACTGTGCTGGGAAGGGATAAGGTTGGCAAAGGAGCTAGGCTGGGGAGCCAAATTACTATGGAAGCATGGGAACCATGAGGGGGTAAAATACAGTGGCTGTGGCTTCCATCTAGTCAGTAAATGCAATTTATTTTGACCTAGGTTTGATTTCTGGGCTGCTGAGCCACATTTTTCAAAGGAAGACAGATCCATCCTTCTTTCAATGCCTGCTGAGGACTTCCCTAGAGCCATTTGACTCGTAACTCAGCCTATGACCACCTTCTATTAATGATACCAAACATTCAGCATTTTTAGATTTATAAACTGCTTTCAGGTATTATCTGATTTGATCCCCACAACAACCCTTGCAGATAGGTGCTATTATTACTTCCATTTTCAGATAAAGAAACTGGCCGAGAGAGGCTAAATGATTTGTCCGGAGTCACACAGCCAGTTTAGTGTCGGAGGCATGATTTGACTCCCTTTCCTAGTCTTCCTGACTCCAAGACCAAAGTCCCATTTACTCTCACTATGCTACCTAGCTGTTGAGAGATTTCTGGGCTTCTGAGCCAAATTTTCCAAAGGGAAGACTCACCTAGCTCCTTCCCAGATGCTCTCATTATATGGCTTTCAGCACTCACAGCCTGGCCTATTTCTACCTGATCTTTCCCCAGCTCCCACATTAGGAGGACATGCCCTTGGCTCACAAAGATCCTTAGAAATCTTTTCAATATTCCATTACAAGTTGGTTCTTATTCTGCACAATCTCTATTAGTATTTCATGAGATAATTCAATTCACTTCAATGATCATTTTGTAAACATTCACTATGTGCAGGATGCTGTGTTTGGTGCCCGAGAGGCAAAGGCAGAAACAAAAGTCCTGTCCTCAAGGTATTTGCAGTCTACCACTATCTCTAAGGCAGGCTGGCTGAGGAAAGTGCTAAGACTGTAAGGTACTAGAAGGGTCTGCTTAGGGCTCAGACCAACCTGCTTAAGGAGCCCAGCCTGCCCAAGGAGTTCAGTCTTTCCCAGGAATCCAGCCTTCCCTAGGAGCCCAGCTTTCCCAAGGAGCCCAGCCTTCCCATGGAGCCCAGTCTTCCCAAGGAGTTTAGGAGTAAATGAGACAATGTTTGTAAAAACACTTTCAAACTTGAAAGCACTAAATCCATGTGAGTCATTATTACTATTATGGTAATTATGAGCTGTTACTCAGGACTTAAGAGGCAGATGCCCATGTGTCCTCTATAGAAACATGCCTGCCTATGGTTCATTCCCACCAATCCAGCAACTGGTCTGGTTTTGGATCTCATAGGATCATAGACTTAGAGAAAGACAGGACCTCAAGGGCCTCTGGACGCCAGTTTCTAAAACTGTGTTGTGATCCCATATGAGATTTTGTAACAATTTTTAAAAAATAAAATGTGATTTATCAGTAAATGTTTGATTTGTATATCTATATATACAGGGTCATGTAAAAAATTCTTGGGCAAAAAGTGGTCAAGAAAGGGGAAAATTTAAGAAACCCTACTTTAGACCAACCCTTTTATTTTACAGATGAGAACACTGAGGTCCAGAGAAGTGAGGAAACAGTAAGCACAGTGGCAAAGGCACTGACTTGCCACTGAAACTGGTCTGAGGCAAGTCATTTAACCTTCCCCAACCTTAGCTTTTTCATCCGTAAAAAGGGGGATGTCGTATTGAGGGCCTTCGCGGTCTCTTTCTAGCTTTAAAACTCATGGTCCGTGGATCCTACAGGTAAGTTTGTAAGTGGCAGTACTAAGATTCAAACTTGGGCATTATGATGTCAAGCCTAATACCCTTTGTCCTGTATTGTACCGCTTTGCTGAGCTCCTGATCAGTAAGGCGAGATGTGACAAGGCATAACGTATTGGATTTAAATGTAGAAAGATGTGGATTCAGATCCTGCTTCAGAGACTTGTAAGCTGTGCATCACTAGGTAAGTCCCTTCACCTCTTTGTGCCCCAGTTTCTTCAGCTATAAAATGGAGGAACTGTATTCAGTGGATTTCTAAAGTCCCTTTATGGGGACTGTTGTATATTCTCTATGGAGTGAGGAGAAAATTAGGGGGAGGAATGACTCTAGTTTTTTATACTTCACGGCCCTCATCTGTCAAATCCACAAGAAGCTTGTTCATAAAGTCACCAAGAAGTAGCTTAACTTCCAGACAAGTGGGTCCATTAGCAGATTTTCTCTTTGCTTTGCATGTCGTGGAATCTGAAGGAAACAGGGTTTTGCCCTGAATCCCTGCACATTCTCATTAGTTGCAAACACAAGCCAGGAGATTGCTGTATTGAGAATTCATTTTCCCCAATTGTGCTTTGGGATGTCAGTTTTCAAGTTGGAGGCTGCTCCAGCAGACCAGATGAAAGCCCTCAGAGATAATCCAGAGCTATCCCATAGAGAGAGAGAAGCAGTCTTTAGCAGAGAGACAGGGAGAGATCTGAGCTAGTTTTATGTTCCTTCTGATTATTGACAAGATAGCAAAGATCTAGATGAAGTTACTGCAAGGTTCCTCTCCATCTGGTGAAATTATACCTCTTGAAGTTCAAAGGAAATTCTCCATCTTCCACGAAGGACTCCCAGATTGCTCCAATTAATTAAATGCAACAAATGTTTATGAAGCCAAAGCTCTGTGATATAGTGAGAAAGTGATGGAATTGAATTTAGGGAAGACCTGGATTTGAATCCTGATTTAGCTGTATGACCATGAGAAAATCTCTTTGTTGAGCATCCCTTCAGAGTGTATCTCACACAGTGGTTAAGAGAGTCAAATCAATATCTCATTGAATATCTAAAAATGCAGAAATTAATTTAAAAAATTGAAAAGTTAATTGAAATATTAGTTAATTGTTAATTAATTGAAATTAATTCTTAATAAAAATTACCAAGGTTGATTGAAAAATCAAAAGAAAAATTACAAAAGAATTAAACTAAATAAACTATGCAATATATTTTATAAATGGCAAAGTACAGTAATAGTCAGTTACCATTAATAACAAGACATAGTGCATGATACTAAAAATACAAGAATGTAAAATTACATAGTGGCTACCCTCAATGGACTTACAACTCCTGAGGAAGAGATATGACACATTCACAGAGAAGCATAATAATAATTTATTTTGCTATAGGAGTTTGAGGCTAAAAAGAAAATCGATTCTCTCCTTTTCCCCCACCTCCAAAGCTCTGTGAGGTATATAGTACAAGCATTACTCCATTAGTTGTTTTTGTTGTTGTTTGTCATTTTTCAGTCATAACCTGCTCTTTGGGATCCCACTGTGGGTTTTCTTGGCATAGATCTTGGAGTGATTTGCCATTTCTATTTCTAGCTCGTTTGACAAATGAGAAAATTGAGGCAGACAGAGTAAAGTGAGTTGTTCAAAGTCACACAACTAGTAAGTATTTTACTAAGTAAGTAAGATTTGTCCTCAGGAACATGAGTCTTTCTGACTCCAGACTCAATGCTCTATCCACCTATTAGCCAATTTTACAGAAGAGGAAATCAAGACTTAGTGAGATAAAAGGACATGCTCAAAGGTAAATGCCAGCACCCATGTATTCCGATTTTAAGCCCTGCCCTGTTTTTCCTTCATCTGTTGCACAGCATGAAGTGGGGTGCGCTGGAGACAAAGGAGAGATCCAAGCAAGATGATCTAGGAAATAAGAGCAGGGACCGAGCACTTGCAGCTGGTGGGGAGGTATGAATAGGCAAACTGGACAGATCAGAGAGTACCTGAGCAAGGCCTTGAAGGGCACACAAGTCTCTTCTAAGCTTGAAGAGCATTTATTTTCTGCTCATTTTGGCTTCAATTTTTATATCTGTTCAGGACTTTATACTTAATGGAGGTAATTTCACATTCATTCTCTTATTTGATCTTTACAACCCTGCAGGGATAGATGTAACAGCTATTATTATCCCTATTATATAGGTGAAGTAACTAAGGCAACAAAATGATTTGTCCAGAGTCATATAGTGAATCAGTAGCAGAGCTGGGACAAAGACCTAAGTATCCTGACTCATATGGCTTTGTGTTATGCTCTAATATTTTAATTTCTAAATCTTATCTCCCCAGAAGGAACAAAATCCTGAAAGCAGGTGTGTTCTTTTCTAGTATCTGCCATAACATCGCCAAGCCTACATCTGCCTAAGCTTTGTAACATCCCCAGCACATAAGCTGGAGCTCTACATACAGTAAGCATTTAATATATGGCTTTTTTCTTATTGTAGTGGTGGTTAATTATAGGATTTAGAGCTGAAAATAGAGTCACGCAGAATTCAAATGCAGCCTCAGATGTTTATTACTTGTGACTCCGGTCAAGTCATTTAAACTATTTGTTGCAGTTTTCCCATCTGTAAAATGAAGATAAAAATAGCATCTACCTTCCAGAGTCAAAGTGAGGATAAAATGAAATAATATCTGTAAAATGTCTTGTAAATCTTAAAATTCTCTATAAATATGAGCTATTATTATTATTGTTATTTACAGATAAGGAAACAGGCCTAAAAAGGTGAGGTGTCTTGTTCAAAGTAGTAATTATCATGGTGGAAATTCAAACTTAGGTGTTGTGACTCCAAAGCCAGTATTTTTACCATGGCATTATGATTCTTTATTACAATAACTATTAATATTAATATTAGCAGTAGCAGTGGCTAGTTCAATTTCATCCTTGTGTATATGTGGAAATTGTAGCTTAGAGTGGGGAATAACTTGCTTAATGGACATCAAAAACCAGTGAGTGTCCCAGTCAGCACTCCTGAGGGCATTACAAAGGCTTGCTACCAGGAACTGCTGCAGTGTTGGAGAAAAGAGATCTGACTGGAGTTCAGAATGAGGCCTGAGGAGCTCAGGTCAATGAGGAAATGTATGGTGGGAGTAAATAGGCTGCAGTATGTTAGCCATGATGACTTGAATAATATATAATCTTGAAAAAAAGGACTTGCACAAGATTTGACAGCCAGGCAATCTGGAAGGTCAACTGGACAGTGGTTGGAGAATTCTAAGACATGGGGGAAGGCCTCCAGTGTGTTGGGCAGATTATCTATGGAAAATTTATTAAAAAGACAAAAATCATAAGCGATGAAGAGCATGTGGGCTGTGATCAAGACCAATGGAAGGAGTCCTCACATTGACAAAATTACAGATTTACCAAAGGGTTGCTGGTAGACTTGCCAAGTATTACTACTATTTATTCAAATAATAAGGAGTTAGAGAGCTGATATTCTCTTTATTACTAGGTATATCACATTATCAGGGTAGTATATTGAAAAAAAAGCATGAATTTGGAGTCAGAGAACTTTGCTTCAAATCTTGGCTCTGCTACTTACCTGTATGACTTTTGGATAAGTCACTTAGTTTCTCTGAGCCTCAATTTCTTCATCTGTAAAATGAGGGGTTGGATTATTTGATTTTGAAAAGACCTTTGAGCTTTAAATGTATAATCCTATAGGTAGATGAAAGCTTCAATCTACACTTGACAAATCACTTAATCGTTGTTTCAGTTTCCTCAACTGTAAAATGGATTTAATTAATAGCACTTATGTTGTTGTGAGGATCAAATTAGAAAATATATTTTAAAAATTAATTTAATTTTCAGTTCCAAAATCTTTCTCTTTCTCCACCCCTTCTCCTACCCTTTGAGAAAGTAAGAAATACAATGCCCATTACACATATGAAGTCATACAAAACATATTTCTACCTTAACCAAAATTAGATAATAACTATAAAGTGCTTAGCAGTTTCTGGCACATAATTAGGTGCCTAATAAATCCATCTTTCCTTCCTTCTTCCCTTCCTCTCCCCTCCATCCCTCTCTCTAGGTTAAATGTGACAACAGTAAATAGGAAAGACACAAAAAGCACATCAATCCTTGGCCACAGAGACTCTCTTTGAAGGTTAAAGAGGAAAAATACTTGATCTAGCTTCCTGGGGCAGTCATGGATAAAATGCAGCGTGCCATAGTGAGTAGGGCACAGGATTTGAATTCAGAAAAACTCTGAATTTAGAAATACCTAGGATATTTCTGTGATGTAAGATCCTGGGCAAGTCACTTAACCCTGCAGTTTCTTCATCTACAAAATAAGGGCGTTGTATTATGTGACCTCTGAGAGATTCTTGAGCTCCAAATCTTATGATCCTAGTAGACTCCTTTGACATTAATCATGCTTAAGAGACAGGAAGTTGAGCTATGCATTATGGGAGCCCTGAACAGGAAGCCAAATTTAAAAATGCATCAGAAACCTGGTCCTGCCTCCCTTGTCCCTCCTTTAAAATAAGAGAGAGTCTTTTAAAAAAATTTTTTTTAGCTGAGGCAATTGGGGTTAAGTGACTTGTCCAGGATTACACAGATAAGAAGTATCTGAAGGCAGATTTGAACTCAGGTCCTCTTGACTTCAGTGCTGGTGCTCTATCCACTGCACCACCTAGCTGCCCCAAGAGAGAGTCTTCAAGTGGAGATGGATCTCTTCTATCTCCCCCTCCCACACCATGAAAATTTGTGGCGATTTCCAAATGATTGGTGCTTCTTTCTCTAGCTCTCCTGCTTCCGGGTCTCATCATACTCTAGTATTTTATCCCCAGATGAATGAAGCATGCAGTAGCATAACGGATGCAGTGCTTCCTGGTAGAGTCTATGCTTAGCCTCCCTGGAGAGAAGCTAACCTAACTTAAATGGGCTCTGTGGTGGCTTCTATGGCTTCTCCTAATCCCCAATACAGTAGAAAAACTGAGGTACCTTGAGGTACCTGTCTGCAGAATTTAAGCAAAACTCTCACCTTTCCTTTAATCTCTCTGGCTAGCCCAGGGACAAGTGTCTGCTAGCTTGAGTTAGTTGGAAAATTTCTTTGATTTTTCTGCATTACTAGACTCATGACATAGTCTCTAGTGTCAGCAGGTTTTACTTCTTTGAAGTAATATGCACTCAAGGCTCCATCAAGGACTCTGAACAAGGAGAGAGAACATGACTTTAAGGCCCCAGGGGGCTCTATGCGAGACACAGAACTGGATAATATCTATGTTTTTCTGTCCATTCCTGAAGACATGTTAAACACAAAGTTACACACCACTGGGTTGCAAAGAGATTCTATGTCATAAGACAGGATGTTGTGTTACAATTTCTTGGATGGGTTTAAAAAGATCACTTTGATGTACCACTGCAATACTTGAATGCCATTATTTCTCCCACCAGTAGAGATCCAATGACATCCCGGAAACTAAATTTGAAATCTGATTCACCTTCCCCATATAGTTTTTGTTTCTACCTTCCTTTAGATTACTTTTCTGAGTGAAGTCCCCTTGGAAGAGCTGAAAGAACAACTGTATGCCCTGTCAATCTATATCAACAAACATTTATCATGTACTTAACAGTCCTTACCCTAAGGAATTTATGTTCTAATGATGAAGACTGTATTAAATAAACAGGTACATAAATGCTACATACAGAGTACATGTAGCTTGCCAGTATATGAATCTATCTAAAATTGATTTAATCTATTCCATTCTCTTTATTGCCACTGCTCTATGCAGCTCCTCTTTCTAACTTTCTTATTTCTGTCAATGGTCCCATCATTCTCCCAGTCACCCAGGCTCGAAAATCATTTTTGATGATTCTTCCATTTGTCTTGCCTCCCCCATCCAATTAGTCACCAGGTTCTGTCAATTCTTTCTTTCTAAATGGTACCTTGCATCCATCCATCCACTTATCCCATCATTTCCACTCCTACTGCTACCATCCTAATTCAGGCAACTATCCTTGTATACTTGGGTTATTTCATCAGTTTCTTCCTAACTCTTTCCTCATTTCTGGGCTCTCCTTCCAATTCATTTGTTGGGCAAAGCAACAGATTAATCTTTGCCCAACACCCCTCAATTTAAAGATCATTGAATTTGGAGTCAGAGTACCTTGGCTCTCTACTTGTATGACCTTGGGCAAGTAACTTAAATGGGCCTTACCTTTTACAATATTGAGTAAGTGGAATCCCTGGGCTTCAGTTTCTTCACTTATAAAACGAGGTGACTAGATTAGATAATCTCTCAAATCTCTTCTAATACTAAAGCGATTACCTTATTTCTGCATTAGAAAACCTTCAATAGCTCCCCATTGCCTACAATCTCCTTAGTATAGTCCAAACCCATACATTCTAATTGAACCCATATTTCCAGTGTTCTCTCTCATTACTCTTGCACTCCAAACTAGGCTACTAGCTGCCTCCAAACTTGCTCTGTACAATCCTACCTCCACAACTTTGTTCATATAGCTCTCTCTTCTTTTGAATGTCCACACCTATATCTCCTCAATTAATGAAATTCTTGAGCCCAGGTCAAGGCAGATTCTCCTTATGAAGTTACCCCACAGTGAGTTTTACCTCTCTAAACTGCCATGGCACTACAGGGTATAGAACTGTAGACCAACAGACAGATCAAGAAAGAAAGATCTTAGAAAATATATAGTTTAACTCTCTCATTTTGAAGATGAGCTATGATTGTGTAATGCTTGCTATTATTTCAATGCAATTTAGCAAGTATTTATTAAGCACCTGGTATCTGCAATACACTGTGAGATATAAAGATTAAACAGTGATACAGTCTGAGGCAGTTAGGTAGCACAGTGAATAAAGGGCTAGATCTGGAGTCAGGGAGATCTGAGTTCAAAGGCAGCCTTAGTTTATTAGCTGTGTGAGTCTGGGATTCAGTCTCTATTTGCATCAGTTTCTCCTCTCTAAAATAAGGATGATAACAGCACTTATCTCCTAGGATTGTTGTGAGGGTAAAATAGGATATTATTCATAAAGCGCTTTGCAAAGCTGAGAGAACTGTATAAGTGCTAGCTGTTATTACTATCATCATCAATCTTTCCAATTAGACTGTTGGCTCCCTATGGAAAAGGATTGTGTCTTATACTTCCCTAAATTCCTCACAGCCTTGCTTAGGATTTTGCACATAGTAGGTAATCAAGAAATGTTTGATGACATTGATTAAATTGAGTGCTAAATCAAAGATGTGCCCCCCTGTTCAGAAGTCTAAGAGAACAGGAGCTTTGAGGATTAGAAACCCAGCTTTCTTCGAGACAGAAAATCATTGTCTTGTGAGGATGCTTTTCTACTCCTGCAGAAGCACATTTTTCTATACCAGAGCTCTGGTGGAATCACACCAGTTGCAGTAGGCTAAATGTGACACATGGGGAGAGGAAGAAGCCAGCAAGCCAGCCCTCCATTTTGGGAAAAAAGAGAAAAAGCAGGAGAGGCAGGAGGAAGTCTGATGCAATTATATTAATGGCTCATGACTGATGGATTGTATATTGAGCGGAAGCTTTTAAATGCTTTTCTATCTAGGGATTGCAACAGCCAGGTGTCTGACAGCAGAAATCTAGCAGAGTGCTTGCAGCATTGGCAGGCACAGTTTTCCCATTTGTGGAGCCTCCACCAAGAGAATAGAACATGGTGATCCCCATCGAGAAGGTGGGAGGGTATTTGCTTTTAATGGAAAAAAATACTACTCTGTAGAGCTCTTGTTAACAAAATGATCTTGTAAAATTCAACAACCTGGCTTAGGTAGGAAACCCACAAGGAGGAGGTAGATGGACAGGCTGAGAATATGATCAACGGAGTCCTTACTAATTGTTCCAATTGCTCAGAACCCTTTACATCTGGTGTCTTGTACTGCCCGAGATGGTGTGCCATAGTGAAGAAAAAAAAACATTAGATTTGTATCAAAGGACCTGGTTGAGTCCCAGCTTTGCCATTTATTGAAAACTTCTGTGACCTTGGGTTAATAATCTGATCTCTCTGAGACTCAGTTTCCTCATCTGTCAAATGAGAAAAAATCAGGGAAGATAATCTCTAAGGACTCTCCCAGCCCTAAACCTGTGATCTTCTCATGTCAGTCTCTCTGTGCATCTACTCTAGCCAAACTAGATGACCCTGTGTCCTCAGGACATAGAGCATCTTCTCATGCTGTAGTGCCTTTGTTCAAGGGGGCTACCAGACCTGGAATGCCTTCCTTTCCTATTTCACCTGCTAAACCCCTGCCTGATTTTTAAAAATTTAACTTTATTTTTTGCTAACAAGAATTTATTTTTTCTCCTTTCTACTTCTACTTTTAAATGAACAATAAAAGGAAAAAACCACCTGAAGTCCTTGTAATAAAATACACAAGAATTGCCAAGCAAAGAAAATTCCTACCTTGGGCATGTCCAAAAATGTGTGGCTCATTCTGCCCTATGAGTCTATTACCTCTCTGTCAGAAGGGGGATGGGTGGCACAGGTCATCTTCTAGGTCCTCTGGACGTTAATGACCCCATGTAGGAAAGGAACACAACACAGTTGACTGTCTACAGAAAAATCTGAGATAACACCCACTGACCTTTACTAGCCATGTGAAGATGGAGAAGCCATTTAACTTCTCAGAATCTTGGTTTCCTTATCTGTTAAATGGGAATAATACCTGTAGTCCCTACCTTACAGAGTTATGATCAATGAGATAATATGTGTGTGTGTGTGTGTGTGTGTGTGTGTATACACACATCTATATAAAGCTCTGCAAATTTTAAAACATTGTAGGGCTATTATTATTATTAGTAGTAGTAATAATGGTAGTGGCAGGGTTTTGTACTCAATGATACATTCTCCCACAACCATACTTTTGCCTTGACTGCTCTTCCTGCCTGAAATGCATTTCCTCTCTCACTCTCAGAAACCCTAGTTTCTGTCATGGCTCAGCTTCAGTACTATTTTCTCCATCAGGCCTTTCCTGTTCCCTCCCAGCTTCTAAAGCATTTCTCTCAAAGTCTCTTTGACTGCACATGGATATATTGTCTCCCCTGGATAGACTATAAACTCTTTAAGCCTACTGGATCTTTTTGAGCCCACTGAGCCCAGTGGCTGGTGTACTGTAGGCTAAACACTAATAAGCATTTATTCACTGACTTTATTATATTATAGCTATCTGTGCTACCATCTTGTTCCTTTACTATACTAGGAGCCTCTTGAAAGCAAGAGGTATGTCTTACCTAAGCAATATATAATCTCTAGTACTGACAGGGTTCTGAACACGATAGGCTTTTAATAAATGTTTTTGGGGTGTATATGCATGCATCTGGATATGTATATATGACTATCATGAGAGAAAAACTACCTATAGGTATTTCAGTTGCTGAATAGTTTCAGTCATGTCAAACTCTTCACAAGCCTATTTGAAGTTTTCTTGGCAAAGATATGAGAGTGATTTGCCATTTCCTTCTCCAGTTAATTTTACAGATTAGGAAACTGAGGCAAAAACAGAATTAAGTGACCTGCACACAGCTAATTTCTGAAGCTGGATTTGAAGTTGAGTCTTCTTGACTCCAGACCCAATATTCTAAACACTGCTACACTAGCTGCCCATAGATAAATCTAAAAGTCTACAAATGGTTCATTGAGGCAGTGACATCACAGAGAACTGTTTAAACTTAATGGGATTTAAAATCAAACCCATTTGCTCTCTGCCCTTACCTCTTAACAAAAAGAAATCTTTAAACATGAAGATAGATATATGGCTTAGGAAGAAACTCATCACATAAGCAGCATGGACAACATCCTACAGATTAACAAAAATTTATTACATTCCCATTATGTGTCAAGCACTATGCTAAGCTTCTTTCCTCAAGACAAGCAGACAGAGAGGGATGTCCAATAAAAACTCACAGATATATCACAAACCATAGGGATTTTCCTGAAAAGACATAGGTAGTCTTAGTTCCTCCTGTCCACAAGAGCCATTCTTTTCTCCAAATAGTATAGGTGAGTCAAATTCCTTCTCTAGGGTTGGAATGGGATGGGGTCTTTCATTTCCTTTGGACTTGGGGATTTCTAAGATTTTGTTTCTAAATCTGGTTCTATGATTAAAAGCTATCGATCAGCTCCAGTTTCATAGAGATTTAGTGAACCTGGTTTTAATTTCTGTTGCTTAATATAAGATCTCGTTTATTCCTTTGGATAAGCTTAGAATATTGTCCCATAGCTAACCTTGTAAAGATTAAAGCCTCACATAAAAGTACTATTGGGTGGTAGTTATTATTAGCCTTAATTTTGAGACAGGTTTTCTTCAGAACAAATGAA
>JAJPUD010010484.1:0-12767 GCA_023553655.1 Myrmecobius fasciatus
CTTCTTCCCTGGAAGATGATGTTCATTCTAGCTGGATAACTTATTCTGGGCTGTAATCCAAGTTATTTTGCCTTTCAGGATATCTGATTCCAGGCCCTTTGATGCTTTAATGTGGAAGCTGACAGATCTTGTATAATTCTAATTACAGTTCCTCGGTATTTGAACTGTTTCTTTCTAGCTGCTTGCAATATCCTTTCCTTGGTGTGATAGTCCTAAAATTTGGCCACAATACTCCTTGGGGTTTTAATTTTGGGGTCTCTTTCAGGAGGTGATCAGTGAATTCTTTCAATGTGAATTTTGCCTTCTGATTCTAAAACATCAGGGCAATTTTCTTTCATGATTTCCTGGAAGATAGCATCAAGATTCTTTTTTTCATTGTGGCTTTCAGGGAGTCCAATAATCCTTAGATTGTCTCTGTTTTCCAAGTCAGTTGTTTTTCCTAGGAGATATTTCATATTTTCTTCTATTTTTTCATTTTTTTGTTTTTGTTTGACTGATTCTTGAAGTCTTATTGAGTCATTTACTTCTATTTGTTCAATTTTAATTTTTAAAGTATTATTTCCTTCAGTTATCTTTTTTAGCTCCTTTTGTAGCTGGCCAATTGAATTTCTTGATTCAATGCATTCTTTTTCCATTTTGCCAGTTTTGTTTTTCAGTGAATTGTTTTCTTTTTCCAATTCACCAGCCATGTTTTCCAGTTTTTGATATCTCTGTTGCCCTTATCTCAATTTATTTCCCCATTCTTCTTGTAGCTCTCTTTTGAGATTCTTTATGCAATCTTCCAGGTAAGCCTTCTGAAAGGGAGACCTCCTTAAGTCAGCCTCTGTGGCTTCATCTGGGATTGTTTTCAGAATCTCAGGATCTGGGGACTACTCTATTTTTTCTCCGTAAAATCTATCTATGATGAGAGCTCTCTTTTGCTTCTTACTCATGGTTTTGAGTTGAGGTATCAGTCACCAGCAGGGAATACTGCCTCAGTTTCTATTTGCCCTGGGGCAGTTTGCCGAGTTGACCTCTGGTCTGAGCCTGGTTGGATAGATCTGCACTAGGACCACATTTTCAGCTGCTCTCAATCCATCCTTTACCAAAGGCAGATCTGCCAAAGCACCTGCCCGCAAGCAGAGCAAAGTGGCCCAGCCGTCTCCCAGGGGCTTCCTAGGTTCCTAAGATCTGCCCCTCTATTGCAGCCTTTACTTCCGCCCCGGCTGGCGTCTGATCATGACCAGCGGGCGATTCCCCTGAGACTAACCTCTGGAGTTTTTTCAAGGTAGTTTGTTGATAGAAGTGTGTTGTACTCCAAGTGTTTGGTGGAGCCCTCACTCCAAAACCAGTTCGGAGGCTCAATTTTTCTGGGTCTGAGGGAAGGTCTTAGAAGCTCACAGAGAGCGCTGTGTGCAGTTCACCATCTTGGCTCCGCCTCCCCCCCCCTCCATTTTTGAATTGTTTCTTTCTGGCTATTTGTATTTTTTTCTTGACCTCATTGTTCTGAAATTTGGCTATAATGTTCATTGGAATTTTTGTTTTGAGATGTCTTTCTTGAGGTGATTGATGGATTCTTTCAATGCCAATTTTGTCTTTGATTTCATGTTATCAGGGTATTTTTCTTTGATAATTTCTTGAAAGATGCTGTCCAGGTTTTCCTTTTGATTGTGGTTTTAAGATAGTCCAATGATTCTGATTCTGTATCTCCTGGATCTAGTTCCCAGATCAGTTGTTTTTTCCATGAGACATTTTTCATTCTTCTGAATTTGTTTGGTTATTACTTGATGCTTCCTAGAATCATTAGTTTGCACTCGCCCACTTCTAACTTTTAAGGTATTGTTTTCCTTATTAGCTTATCTATTTCCTTTTACATTTGGTCAGTTGAACTCTTTAACAAACTGTTTTCTTCAGTAGATTTTTTAATTTACTTTTCCATTTGGCCAATTCTATTTTTAAGTAGTTTTCCAAGCTGTTAACGCTTTTTCATAATTCTCTTTCATTACTCTCACTTCTTTCCCCAGTCTTTCTTCAACCTATCATACGATTTTACGCCTCTTTTTGAGCTCTTCCATGAGCTCTTTCTGGGCTTGAGAACACTTTGCATTTATCTTTTGAGCTTTGCCCATAGATGTTTTGACATTGTTGTCCTCTTCTGATTTTGCCTCAGCAAATTCTTTATTTGTGGTTTTTTTGATTCTTTCTATTTCTCCCCTCCCTCCTCTCTCTCCCTTTTTCTTTTCTTTTGAATTTGAGTTTTGCTCCCCAGATAGGAGGAGTATCATCTCAACACTTTTGTGTCAATGGCTGCAGGCCCTCTTTATTTACTTAGAGCTACATTAATATTGGGCCCTGAGGCCCATAGGGTCCCTCATATCTGGTGCTGTGCTGAAAGAATGGGTTGGGTGATGAATGGTCTGGCAGTTTGCCTGGTGCTGACCTGAAATACTAGGTGTCTGATGTGTGCTGAGGCCCAATATTTTTGCATTTTTCCAGGGCCACACTGAAGCACATGGAGATCTGACCATTGAAGAATGCGTGATTGACTGGGGCTATACCTCATGTTGGGGTTCCTGGAGCCAGTGCCCTGGCTATGCCAAGGCACATGGTGAAGTCCTGATATTGAAATTGTCTACTTCACCAAGAGTGGACTCTTTAAGGAACTCAAGATCCTCTTCTGGTTTATCAAGGTGAAGAATGCTGCTAGCTTCCTGGAAAGCTTTCTGTTCTGTTCTGTATCTCTCCCATCCCCTTACTGAGTGAGGTGGACCCTCCTGCTTATTGTCCAAATTTCGTGGAGTAAAAAAATATTTAGCCTTTTATCCTTGCTTATTATGCTGCTTCAGGACCTGTGTTGGGGTGATATTTTATGGTTTTATTTACCATGTAATATCATGGGTAAATATCAGTAGATACAGTGCCTTATGTGGAGACAGGAGGACCTGAGTTCATATCTGACCTCAAACACTTACTAGCTATATGACCTTGAGAAAGTCACTTAACCCAGTTTTTCTCAGTTTCCTCATTTGGAGAAGGAAATATCAAACCATTACAGTATCTTTGCTAAGAAAATGCCAAATAGGGTCATGAAGAATCAAACATAACTAAAATGACTGAAAAACAACGATCATATTCAACAATTATCTATGTGGAGCAGCTAGGTGGTGCAATGGATAGAGCACCAGCCCTGAAGTCAGGTGCTGGCCTCAGACACTTAACATTCCCTAGCTGTGTGATCCTGGGTCACTTAACCCCCATTGCCTCATCAAAAAATAACTAACTAAATAAATAAATAAAATAAAATATCTATGTGTTTTATTCCTTTTTATTGAAATTTCTGCATAGAGATTATGTCTTAACTAAACTTTCTGTCCTTTCAATACCCTCACTTCCCCAACTGCCAAATACCAGAAAATTTTATTGTTTTGCCTGTCTCAGTTTCCCTCAGTTACTCTCTCAGTCTCCCTCAGTTACTGTCTCAGTTTCCCTCAGTTACTGTCTCAGTTTCCCTCAGTTATAGTAGCAGTCTCCCTTCATTACTGTTTCAGTTTCCCTTAATTGCTCTGTCCCAGAATAGCAATCCCCACTTCCTGACCTTCAGAAATAATTGGGCTCACATTGCAAAGGAATCATAAAACCTCCCGATGGCCAGCCTCGACGTACCTCTTATCTATATGACCCAGACTTACTGTCTCAGTTTCTCCAGCAGCCTTCACCACCTTATCTGTAGTCTTCTTTGCCAAGGTTTCTTACTCCTACCTGTCAGAACTGAATTTATGGTTTCCTTGGGCACCAGATGTGCTCAGCTGTTTCCATGAGTTCTTTGTTTCCCCTGGGCCATGGAGATTATGAAACTAGTGTTCTCCAGCAATGAAGTGCTGAGTACTTTGTATTCAGTCGGCTGACGTGTGTCAGTCTCTGGTCTGGACTGCGTGCTTTGAGACATGAGTCCCACCAGTCCTGATCCATAGCTATGGATTCTGAACTCTCAATTAACATCAATAAAGCATTACCTAATTTCCAATGTGTGATACTGCCTCAGTTTCTCCCTGAACATTACATTATAAATATGCCATTCATGCCTAAGTTATATGTTAAAATGTTAACCTGTATATTGTATTAGACAGATCCATGTACAAAATATATCTGCCAATAAAAATTACTGTATTTTTAGTAATTTGCTAATAAAAATCATTCATTAAGAACTTACTATGTATTAGTGTACACATCTTTGCCTCAGTTAATTCCAATAACTATACTTGCAACATTCTCCTTAGTTCTCACACATGTTCTTTAAATTCTATTATTCCTTCAAGACCTTACTCTAATACCATCTCTTTGATGAAGTTTTTCCTGATTTATTTTAAAAATTTTTCTTAACTTTTAAAAAAATTTTCTCTTGTTGAATTTCACATAGCACTTTTATACTTCCCCAGTTCACTCAGTATGTGTGTGTTCCATTTTGTACAATACTTATTGGTATCCAAATATATAGAAAACTCTGTGGGCACAGTGGGGCTATTTTAATTAATCTTTGTAGAAGTCCAGTACTGAACAGTATGGAATTGCAGTAAGATTTAGAGTTAGGATTTGATTGAATTTCAATTCAGTCTTTTACTTCCTACCTTTGTGATGCTGGGAAAATTTCTTTCTCTAAGTCTTGGTTTTCTTATCTACAAAATGGAGAGAATAACACCTAAATTATCCTCTTTCACATGATTGTTGAAAGAAAAACTCATTATGCAGTAGAACAATGTTGAAATGTGAGTTTTTTTATTAAGGTAATTCTTTACTATTCATTAAATTAAATTGTGTTATACTAAAGTGCTTAATTCAAAGTGAGACTTTTGTCTCCTGAAAAAGATGATGTTGACTTTCCCAAAATTCCTAATTGACTTCCAGAGATTATATCAATTAGGGAGATAATCTATTTCCAAATGTTGCATTCTTTAACTAGAGTGAGAGGAGATAAAAAAAAAAGCACAACACTTTCAATATTATCATGCTTTTCTACCAATACCATCTTGATATTTCTTGAAGGGAAAAACAGCAAATGCATGCACTGGTTTTTAGGATCTCCATGTTTCAAAAAGAAATAGTGAAAGAGATTTTTTTCTAGTTCTATATTGAAAAAAAGCACTTGTGAATAAATAGATTTGAGCCTGCTTTCACTTGTGGGCTGTATCTAGACTTTCTATGATCTTCACTGACCTCTTTCAAAAGTCGGTCATCTCCCCAGTGAAGTAAAAGGGAAAAACATGCTGTTAATGATGTGGCATTCTGCAATCCAACAGAGCATACAAAAGAGCAGTACTTTATTGTAGAAATATCACTACCTTCGAATCAAGACAGTGGTTTTGCCACTAACTGTGTAAGCCTGGCAAATTCCTTCTTTCTCCTTGGCCTTAGTTTCTTCTTCTATAAAGTGAGGAAATTAGGATTGACTATTCCTAATGCATCTTCTTACTCTAGCATTTTAGGATTCAGTGCTTATTTACAAAGGCAGCATCAATAGAGGGGTGGCTTCAGAATTATAAATACCTTAATTCAGATCCTGCTTCTTACATATCTTGTCCATGCGACTCTGGGAAAGTCACTTAACTTCACAGTGTTGAAGGCAATCTTTTAAAGTTATGATACCTGGAATTTCCTCACCCATGTAGATACTTTTGTATGCTAATAAAATCACAAGTACAAGCCTTTTCTCTATTTCTTGTGATTTTTTTCAGAGCTTTCTTTATAGGGAGGTCTTTGAAAGAAATCAAAGAAAAACCGAGCATTTTCATAAAAACCTCCTACTGTTTTTTCATGATTACCCCAGGTATTTCTCTCTTTCTAGTTTACTGTTAATAAACAGGTAAAAGCAGTTTCCAAATCAGAAACTTTGCAGAAGCTACAGATAGAGAACCATGGAATTTAGATTAGGACTTCTTAATCTGGGGTCAACAGACCCCTTGATTTTTTAGGGAGATTGTGAACCTGGATGGAAAAATACATCTTTATTTTGATTTACTTCTAACTGAAATTTAGTATTTCCTTCTATCAAAATATTTTTTAAAAGCACTCTGGAAAGGAGCTCACAGGCTTCACCAGAATGCCATCAGGGTCTATGATTAAGATTAAGAGCCTCTGGTCTAGAAAAACTACTTGTTTTACAGAGAGAATTAAGGTGTGAAGAGGAAAATGTGACTTGCATACAGTTACAACATCAGAGATTGGGTTAAAAGTCAATCTCTTGAATCTCTGATCTTCTTAGACATCATGTCCAGTCTTTAATTTTAATGGTAGTATAGAAATAATAGCTGCCTCTATATGAAAGAAAAACTATAGAATGAGTTCTTGGTTTCCTCTGGTGACAGTATCTAAAGGGGAAAGCAGAAAAACAAGCTTCATTTGAAGTAGAATAGACACTCAATTGGAACCTTTTAGTCCTTTGAGATTAACTAGTTTTTAGTCTACTGCATCATGTTACAGACAAAAGAACCTAAATTCAAGAGGGAGGAAACTATTGGAAAGAGCATAACTAAAGTCCAGATTTCTCTAGATTTTCAGATGATTTCACATAATACTGTGACAAGTCACAGATATAGCTGGGATTCTAATGCATGATGCCTGGTTTGAGTTTTTGAGCTCTTTCCAGTACATAATGTTTTTGAAGTAACAGGATTTTTCTCTTCTCTTTTTATTAGTTTGTTTGATTCTTTCCTTAAAATAATAGTAAACAGGGTAAGTAAAGCCCAAGTTTGCCAACAGACAGATGAATTCTGTCAAAAAGTATGGTAATTTATGGGTATTTTTTTTTTGTTAAGGCAATTGGGATTATGTGATTTGCTGAGGGTCATCTACCTAGGAAGTGTTAAGTGTCTGAAGCCAGATGTGAACTCAGGTCCTCCCGACTTCAGGGCTGGTGCTCTATCCAATGCACCACCTAGTTGCCCCTCATTATGGGTCTTTAAAGGAGCATAAAATCTATATTCATCAAGTTTGGGAATGATAAAACTTTGTTCCATTTCTTCTACAGTTAACAAAACAAAGACAAATATTTTATGCTGGAAGTATTTCCTCATATAATAAACTATCAAAAGTTCAGGTTTCCATCAAATGCCAGCCATCTAATACAGATTTACAGCAGTTCTGTTAGACACTCCACAGTGCTTCAAAATGATAACAAAAACAAAACAAAACAAACAAGCAAAACACTACAATCCCTAAAATCAAGGAATCTTCAATTTAGTGGGAAGATATTTATATATCTTATATATAATATAATAATATTTATATTATTATCCTATATATATATTATGATTTAAGGAATCATATGGAATTATTTAAGTGGTAGTATCAGAGCTGAACCTTGAAAACAGAATTTCAAGACAGTATATTTCATTTATGGAAAATTACCTGTGTAGATGCAGACAGAAGTGGAAAAGGGCAGGATGAAATCGAGCAGCAATTTGGTGGAAATTTTTTAATGAGTTGGTAACATATTCATCAGCTTTTCACTCATTTTGCACATAATAGGCAGTTATTTTTACTGCTTCCACTTTTCACATAGTCCTAGAGTTACTTGATATCATCAATAAAGTTGAAGAAAATGAGTGAAATCATTCTGTTTTCTAAAGGTTCTCATTAAAGTCATCAGCTCCTTCTGGATCACTGCCTTATCATGGTAGAGAGGCTTGTAAACTCAGCGAAAGTATGAGCTATGCCATGCAGGATTACCCAAGATGTATAACTCATAGTGAAGCGTTCAGACACAAGTTGATTCACTGGAGAAAGAAATGGCAAATCATTTTAGTATCTTTGCCAAGAAATCTTCATGGACAGTATTAAAATGATTGGTTTTTTTAAATGATACTGGGAAAAAATGAGCCCCACAGGTTGGAAGGTATCCAATGCATTATTGAGAAAGAGTGGAGTACTACAAGTAACTCCAGAAAGAATCAAGCAGTTGGGTCAAAGCTGAAATTGTTGGTGTGGTTGGTAATGAAAAGGAAGTTCAGTGCTAGAAAAATCAATATTACATAGGAATCTGAAATGTAAGGTCTATGAATCAAGATAAGCTGGGTAGCAAAATAGGAGATAGAAAGATTGAAAATCAACATCTTGGATATCAGCGAGCTCAAATTGATGGAAATAGATTGCTTTAATTCAGGTAATCATTACATGTACTACAGTGTACAAGAATCCCTTAGAAGAAACGGTGTAGGGCAGCTAGGTGGTATAACAGTTAGAGCACTGAACCTGAAGTCAGGAAAATCTAAGTTCAAATCCAACCTCAGATATTTGACACTTACTAGATTGTGACCCTGGGCAAGCCACAATCCTGATTATCTTGCAGAGGAGGAGGAGGAAGAGGTGGGGAAGGAGAAGATGAGTGGAGTTTTCTAAAGATCCTCCTTAAAGTCACCAGTGTTTTCTTTATCATTGCCTTATCATAGTAGAGGGGCTTGTAAGATCAATGAAATTAGAAGGAGGAGGAAAAAAGGAGGAGGAGAAATGGAGTATCCTTCAGAGTCAATAAAAGGTGAGAAAAGCAGTCCTTGGTTATAATCTCAAAAATAACAGAATGATATCTGTACAAATCCAAGGCAAACCATTCAATATCACAGTAATATAAGTTTATGTACCAATCACTGATGACAAAGAAGCCAAAGTTTATCAATTCTATAAACACAATATCTAGAAATAAGATCAATTTTAGATGCCACATTCATCATAGGAGTCTGGAATGCTAAAGTAGTAAATCAAAAGGTAATTGGAATAACAGACAAATCAATCTGTTCAATTACAAAATGAAGCAGAGCAGAAACTAATTTTGTCAAGATAATTCGTTGGTCATAGCAAACACTCTTTTCTACAACACAAAAGAGGGCTACATACATGGACATCATTAGTTTGTCACTTCCAAAATCAGATTAATTATATACTTTGCAGTCAAAAGTTAAGAAGCTATATACAATCAGTTAAAATAACACCTAGATATCACTGTGGCTAAAATCATGAGCTACTTAATGCAAAATTCAGACTTAATATGAAGACTATGATAATGTATAGGTATGACTTAAATAACATCTCATGTGTGTGAAAGAAATTAAGAAATGTAAGGAATCACATCCAGTATATAGACTGGATAACTATGGATAAAGGGTCACAATATTATACAGAAGACAGCAACAAAAAATACCTCCAAGAAAAAAAGAGCAAGAAAACAAAATGGCTGTCTGATGAGGCTTTAAAAATGACAAAAAAAGTGAAAGGGAAAAACGAGAGGAAAAAATATATCCAGCTAAATGCAGAATTTCATTGAATAGCAAGAAACAATAAGGTTTTCTTAAGTGAACAATGGAAATAAATAGAAGAAAAAAAAGGAATGTCAAAAATAAAAAATCTTTTCAAGAAAATTAGAGATATCAAGGGAAAGTGTCATGCAAAAAATGAGAATGTTAAAAGAAAAAATAGTAGAGACTTAATAGAAGTAAAAGATATTAAGAAGAGATGGCAAAAATATACAGAAGAGGCAGAACCAAGATGGTAGAGAGCAGACCTCAAACCCCGAGAACACTAAAGGCAAATCATCTCCAGATGAAGCCCCAAAGGGTGATATGAGTTCATCTCCATCTCATAAGGCTCTCTTGGAAGAATTCAAAAAGGATCATAAAAGAGAGTTAGAAGAAAAATAGGGAAAAGAAATGAGAACTTTACAAGAGAGTTGGGTAAAGGAAATGTAGAAATTATCTGAAGAAAACTTTTTTTAAATAGATGCCGAGAAATTGAAAAAGCATGTGACTCATAAAATAGATATGATGAAATGGAAAAAGGAAACCAACTCATTAAAAAACAGAATTTGCAAAATGGAAAAAAATGAACAAAACAACTCATTTAAAAGTTTAATTGGCCAAATTAAAAAAGAGATAAAAAGATAACTGAAGAAAATAATTCACTAAAAATTAGAATTGAACAAATGGAATTGAATGACATCAAGAATCAGTCCAACAAAAAAAGAAAAAAAATAGAAGAAAATGTAAAATACCTCATTGAAAAAACAACTGACAAGGAAAACAGATTCAGGAGAGATATTCTAACAGTTATTGGACTTCCTGAAAACCATGATATAAAAAAGAGCCTAGACAACATCATTCAGAAAATCATCAAGAAAAACTACCCTGAAGTGATAGAAATGGAAGGTAAAATAGTCATTGAAAGAATTTACTGATCACCTCCTGAAAGAGACCCCAAAATGAAAACTCCAAGGAATATTGCAGCTAAATTTCAGAATCATCAGATCAAGGAAAAAATATAGCAAGAAACTGGAAAGAAACAATTCAGTTTTTTGCTTTGATTGCTCAGGTCTATCAGCTTTCACTTTAAAGGATTGAAGGATATGATATTCTGAAGGGTAAAGGAACCTGGATAGCAGCCAAGAATCGACTATCAAGCAAAATGAACACTATCTTTGAGGGGAAAAGATGGATATTCAATGAAACAGGTAAATTTCATTTATTTCTGATGAAAAGACCAGAGCTGAACAGAAAATTTGATCTTTAAATTCAGAACTCAAGAGACGCATAAAAAGGTAAAAAGGAAAGAAAAAATAATTTTCTTTTAAAAGTTAAAAAGTTTATATCCCTATATGGGAAGATGATATGTTTAACTCTTGAGAAATGTATCTCTGTTACAGGTATACCTAGAGGATGTAGGTAAAATTTGATTTTATTGTGATAATATAAAAAAGAAATTAGAGGTGGAAAAGGGATTATACTGGAAGAAGAGAAAAGAGGAGGTAAATGAGGTAAATTACATCTCATGAAGAGGCAAAAAGACCTATTACAACTTTGGGGAAAAACAGAAGGATGAGCATTGTGTGAATCTTCCTCTCATTGGCTTTGGCTCAAAAAGAGAATACCAGACATATTTAGTTCACAAAGAAGCCTATCTCACTCTAAAAGGAAGTAGAAGAGGAAATGGAAAGGAAAAGAGGAGGCTAATAGAAGTGAGAACAGAAGTATAAGGGGAAAGGGATAAGGAAGGGAGAGGAATTATAAAAGGGGAGGGCTGTTTGAGAGAAATGGTAGTCAGAAGCAAAATACTGTGGAGAAGGGAAAGGGGGAAAGGAAAGAGAAAAAAAAACATAACAGCATAAATTAGATGGTGGGAAATACAGAATTAGTCATGCAACTATGTGAATGTGAATGGGATGAATTCTCCCATAAAACAGAAGAAGATAATAGTCTGGATTAAAAGCCAGAATCCTACAATATGTTGTTTATGAGAAACACATTTAAAGCAGAGTGGTATATACAGAGTAAAGGTAAAGACCTGGAGCAGACTCTATTATGCTTCAGTTGAAGTAAAAAAAAAAAAAAAAAAAAAAAAGCAGGGGTAGCAATCCTGATCTCATATCCAGCAAAAGCAAAAACAGAGCAATTAAAATGGATAATGAAGGAAACTACATCTTGCTAAAGGATACCACAGATAATGAAGTAATATAAATACCAAACACCAACTACTATAGTATTCAAATTCCTAGAGGAGAAGTTAAGATAGCTGCAAGAAAAATTAGATAGCCAAACTATACCAGTGGGGGATCTCAACCTTGCACTCACACAACTAGATGAATCACAAAATAAATATGAAAGAAGTTAAGGAAGTAAATAGAATTTTAGAAAAGCTAGGTATGATAGACCTTTGGAAAAAATTGAGTGGAGACAGAAAGGAATATATACTTTTTTTTTCTCAGCGATACATGAGACCTATACAAAAATTGACCATGTATTAGGGTATAAAAACCTCAAAATCAAATGCAGAAATAGTAAATGCATGCTGCAATAAAAATTATATATAATTAAGGGCCAGAGAAAAATAGACCAAAAACTAATAGGAAATAATCTAATCCTAAAGAATGAGTGGGTGAACCAAGAAATCATAGACACAATCAATAATTTTATCCAAGAGAACAACAATGAGACAACATCCCAAAATTTATGGGATGCAGCCAAAGCAGTCCTTAGGGGAAGTTTTATATCTCTAGATGCTTACTTCTATAAAATAGAGAAAGAGAAGATCAATGAATTGGGCATGTAACTAAAAAAGCTAGAAAAATAACAAATTAAAGACCCCAATTAAATACCAAATTTGAAATTCTAAAAATAAAAGGGAAAATTAATTAAATCTAAAGTAAGAAAACTATTGAACTACTAAACAAAACTAAGAAATGTAGCAATTCTTTTGTTGTTTCTTGCCCCACATATCGATTCTTCATACACAAAAAGATAATCTGGTATTCCTGTCTCTTTGAAGATTTGGCACATTTTATTGCTTATATACACAAACAAAGGCTTTAAGCATGGTCAATGAAGCAGAAGTATATACTTTTTTTTTTCTGGAACTCCCCCGCTTTCTCCATAAAAAGATTAGTTACAAAATAATCCTTAAAAAGGACAATGTCAAAGAATGTTTCAATTATAAAACAATTATACTCATTTCAGACATCAAGGTTATGCTTGCTTAAGATTTTCCAAGACAGGCTTCAGCAATATATGAACTGAAAATGACCAGAACTCCAGTTTGATTTTTGAAGAGACAGAGAAATTAGAGACCAAACTGCTAGCATTCACTAATCTTTTCCAATCTGGCGGCCATTGCTGTGTTTTCCAATGCATTAGCATATTGAATTTAGCTCTTTAATGGTATCATCTTTTAAGATTTTAAATAGGTAAACTGGAATATCTATTACCTCAACTAGGTTTATTGTTAGCAGTATTTTCTAAGGGCTTCATGGATATATA
>JAJPUD010010484.1:12867-61709 GCA_023553655.1 Myrmecobius fasciatus
TTTTTGTATAGTTCTCTGTATTCTTTTTTAAAATTAAAGCTTTTTATTTTCAAAGCATATGCATAGATATTTTTCAACATTCACCTTTGCAAAACCTTGTGTTCCAAATTTTTCCTTCCCTTTCCCCCACCCCTTCCATTAGATGGCAAATAATCCAATGTATGTTAAAATATGCAATTCTTCTATACATATTTCCACAATTATCATGCTGCGCAAGAAAAATTAACTCAAAAAGGAAAAAATGATGAAGAAAACAAAATGCAAGCAAATAACAACAAAAAGGTGAAAATACTATGTTGTAATCCACACTCAGTCCCCACAGTCCTATCTCTGGATGCAGATAGCTCTCCCCATCACAATACCTTTAGAACAGGCCTGAATCACTTTGCTGTTAAAAAGAGCCACATTCATCAGAATTGATCATCATATAATCTTGTTGTTGCTGTGTACAATGTTCTTTTAGTTCTACTCACTTCACTTAGCATCAATTAATGTAAGTCTCTTCAGGCCTTTCTGAAATCATCTTGTTGATCATATCTTATAGAATAATATTCCATAATATTCATTTCTATAAACTATTCAGGTTTTCTCTGACAGGCAATTACTCAGTTTCCAATTCCTTGTCACTACAAAAAGAACTGCTACAAACATCTTTGCACAAGTGGGTACTTATCTCTTTTTTATGATCTCTTTGGGATACAGGTCCAATAGAGAAATTCCTGAATCAAAGAGTATGCACAGTTTTGCAACCCTTTGGGCATAGTTCCATATTGATCTCCTGAATGATTAGATTAATTAATAACTCCATGAACAGTATCAAAGTTTTCCAAGATCCCCTCCAATATTCATCATTATCTTTTCTTGTCATTTTAGCCAATCTGAGAGGTGTGTAATGGTACCTCAGAGTTATCTTAATTTGCATTTCTCTGACCAATAGTGATTTAGATAATTTTTGCATATAATTAAAATGGTTTTAATTTATTCATCTTAAAATTGTCTGTTCATATTTTTGACCATTTATCACTTGGAGAAGGGCTTCTATTCTGACATATTTGAGTCAATTCTCTATATATTTTAACAATGAGACCTTTATCACAACCCTTGGATGTAAAATTTTTTTCCCAGTTTGCTGCTTCCCTTCTAATCTTATCTTCATTGGTTTTGTTTGTACAATTTTTTTAACTTAATATGATCAAAATTATCCATTTTGCATTCCATAAGGTATGCTAGTTCTTTTTTGGTCACAAATCCTTTCTGAAGGGAAAAATAAAATGGGATGGCAGAAGATGAGATGGATGGATAGTGGCATGGAAACAAACAGATTTCAGAAGATAGAGGAAGATAGAAGGGCCTGGGTTACTATGGTCCATAGGATATGAAGAATAAGACATGATAAAACAAATGAACAACCAAATAAGTTAGCAGTTCTTTAAATATGTTGGACAATAATAAAGTTTCTTTGTTATTCCCTCCAAACCTAAATCTTTTGGTACTGAGTCACAATACCTGACAGAAAGCAATTAAAGAATTCATCAGCCTCAAAGTACAAAAACATTGAGTTAAACAAAACTGGTCAATCAGAAGGAGGCAGGAAAACTCTACACATGCAGAACCTAAGCACTGTAATCCTGTTGGCAGAAAATATCTAAAGCTATCAAGTAGCTGTACTCTCAATTTGCTTTTCAAAAAGTTTTTTTTTGCCTTCTCTCAAATCCAGAGTTTTTTTGCTCAGTCCTAGATCTTAAGTATACCATCCAGATCATCAACTGAAATATTCAAAACTTAAGAACATATACAAACAACCAAACAAGTGGCAGGTGGCGAAATTTGGGAGTGAAACCTAAATGTCTTTATTATCTCTCACCAGACCTGAGTTTCTTTCTTTTTTTTCTTTATTAAAGCTTTTTATTTGCAAAACATATGTATGGGTAATTCTTCAACACTGACCGTTACAAAACTTTCTGTGACAAATTTTTCCCCCTAGTCCCCACCTGCTCCCTAGATGGCAGGAAAACCACTACATGTTAATTATGTTAAAATACTTGACAAATCAAATATTGGTATACATATTTCCACATATTATTGTTGTGCAAGAAAAATCGTATCTACAAGAAAAAAATCAGAGAAAGGAACTATCAATAGAGAGCATGAAAATGTTATGTTGTAGTCCACATTTCATATCCCTCTCTCTGGGTGTATATGGCTTTCTTCACTGAACAATTGGAACTGGTTTGAAACATTTCATTGTTGAAGAGAGTCATGTCCATCAGAATTGATCATCATATAGTATTGTTGTTGCTGTGAATAATGATCTCCTGGTTCTACTCACTTCACTCAGCATCAGTTCATGCAAGTTTCTCCAGGCCTCTCTGAAATCATCCTGCTGGTCGTTTCTTATAGAACAATAATATTCCATAACATTCATGTACCATAATTTATTCAGCCATTCTCCAATTGATGGGTATCCATTCAGTGTCCAGTTTCTTGTCATTACAAAAAGACTGCCACAAACATTCTTGCACATGTGGGTCCCTTTCCCTCCTCTAAGATCTCTCTGGGATATAGGCCCAGTAGAAACACTGCTGGGTCAAAGGGCATGCACAGTTTGATAACTTTTTGAGCATAATTCCAAATTGCTCTCCAGAATGGTTGGATCCATTCACAATTCCACCAACAATGTATCAGTGTCCCAGTTTTCCCACATCCCCTCCAACATCCATCACTATCTTTTCCTGTCATTTTAGCCAATCTGACAGGTGTGTAGTGGTACCTGAGTTGTCTTAATTTGCATTTCTCTGATCAATAGTGACTTTTCATATGACTAGAAATGGTTTTAATTTCATCATCTACAGGAGATCATTATTCACAGCAACAAAAATACTATATGAGGATCAGTTCTAATGGACATGACTCTCTTCAACAATGAAATGCTTCAAACCAGTTCCAATTGTTCAGTGAAGAGTGCCATATAGACCCAGAGAGAGGGATGTGAAATGTGGACCACAACATAACATTTTCATGTTCTCTATTGAGGTTTGCTTGCATTGTATTTCCTTTATCAGATTATTCTTTCTTGTAGATACGATTTCTCCTGCACAAAAAATGATGCAATAACTATATATATATTCGATTTCTTAAGTATTCTAACATAATTATTATGTAGTGGATATCCTGCCATCTAGGGGAGGGGTGGGGAGTAGGGGGGAAAATTTGTAACAGAAAGCTTTGTAAGGGTTAATGTTTAGGAATTACCCATACATATGTTTTGCAAATAAAAAGTATTAATAAATAAAAAAAATTTCATCATCTGAAAATTTTTCATATCCTTTGACCATTTATCAATTGGAGAATGCCTTGAATTCTTATAAATATGAGACAATTCTTTATATATTTTAGAAATGAAGCCTTTATCAGAACCCTTAAATGTAAAGATGATTTCCCAATTTATTGCTTCCCTCCTATAGACCTGAGTTTCAAAAGAAGAAAGAAAATCAATTCTTTTTTCCTACCTGAATGATATGAGATAATCATTTCAAAAAGCAATTTGGAATTATTCAAATAAAATAGTTAAAATAACCCACACTTTTGACCCAGGGATTCCTATGCTAGGCATATTTTCCAATGAGGATATAGGCAAAACAAAGGTCCCATATAAACTAAAATATTTATAACAGAACTTTTTGATAGATAATAGATATGCTTATGAGGAAACACCAAGGAATTAATAATAAATCCTTATTGTGTTTGCTTGCATATCCACTAAAACATGTTTACATGTTGACTCTGTTATTTAAATGTATATTTCTAAGGGTAACTATGGTTTTTGCCTTTCTTTATATATCCAATGTTTAGCACAATGCCTGGCACGTAGTAAATATGCTTATTGACGGTGTATGATTATTCAACTTTTGAAGAGACTACACTATGGAAAGCAGTACAGAAGAGTAAGAATAACTCATCTGAAATTCTGGATCTCTGTTCTGACTTGGCTATTAATCTACCATGTAATTTTGAGCAAGTCACTTCCCCTTTATGCGTCTCAGTTTCTCCACCTAAAGTGAAAAGATAGTATTTGGTACTATCTAAAGTCTCTTTCTCTTTCTGTCATACTCAACTGTGGGCCTACTTTGACAACATTATTTTTAGACTGAGACTGTACCAAAGGGTTTTCTGAGAAAGCTATGCATAACTCTATGAATCATGATGGACTCAATACATGCTTCATTTTTACATTAGTTGTCACTCATCATAGCTTTGCAGGCATTTTCAAAACAATTAACTCTATTACTCTTTCTTGAAAGACTTGTAATATCTTCAATAGCTGAAATTAGGGATAAGGAAGGGTTTAAAAGACTGTAAAAAGCTACAAGAAACTGGTCAGTTAACTCAGGTATAATTTTACTGACAAATGGAGACTTGTATAGAAGCTAAAACCATTTGGGGAAGAGATTTGATCTAAACTCACTTGAAAATGAGGAAATTGATCCATATTTACAAACATTTCCCCCCATTATTTATTATTGTATTTATTACATAAGCATTATTCATTAGAAGTGAATCACAAACAGAGTATGAAGTTATTCTAGTCTGGGCCTGATTCAGTTTAGTCCCCTGATAGTTTAGGTTTGATGTTGCAATGAGACACAGATTATCTAACAGTTAACAAAAGGATATTTATTTAGCCATGGCACAAAGAAATTTTATATGGATAATAAGGAGAGGCATTGAGAATCCCTTTGATTCAGCTGAATGAAGTTCCCACTGCAATCCCCTAACCAAGCACCAGAGTATCTCTGAAGCTCCTTCTGGCTATTTTGTATTCAGGTGATAAGGAAATAATGAATCTTAAGTCCTCTGAGTCAATTAAAACTCAAGGATGGCCTCAATACTTTTTAAGGAAAAAGATAGTTTAATCTTTATGTGGAAAAGAATTGCAAGGAGAGATATGGTAAGGTTGGGATATTGCTCTTAATTTAAAAAGCAATTTTAAAATAATTTTCAATATATTGTGGGGCCAGGGTACAAGAGAGACAGATGATGGGGTGGGGAACCACCAGTATTAGAATCAGAAAATCTGAGTTTAAACACTCACTAGTTTTGTGATGAAGAATAAATCAATAAATCTCTTTGAATTTCAATTTTTTTTTTAAAATGAGACAACAGCAGGGCTTTAAGGAACGTGCTTTATGAATTTTATAATACTACCAAGTGGTAAGTTATTATTATCAATTAACTCTATTCCATAATATTTATGCATATAGTACAATAATAATAACTCACCTTTTTCTATTACTTTAGAGTCAACAGTTCTATGAAATATCCAGTAAGATGAACAAGAGTGGTAACAACAATAATAACAACTGAAAGATATTTGGTGCTTTAAGGTTTGCAAAGTCTTTTACATTCATTATTACTTCTTTTGAGTCTCACAACAAACCTGTTAAGTAATTGCTACAAAAAATTTTTAAATGAACCTTCGTTATCATCATTATAGAAAAGTCTAGTTGGAGAACTTCCTCTTTCAGTGGAGGTCAGTATTTCCTCTATAACTGATAAGACTTAAAGAATTGTCTGAGATTCCTAAAAAGACAAATGACATGTCTTGATTCACAAATTCAGTTTTTGTCAGAAACAGGGCTTCAACTAGGTCTTTCTGACTTCAAATCCCAATTCATTAGGCCATGCTGTATCTGGGAAAGATCTTCATTTTATAGATAGGATAACTGTAGCCACTGTGACCTACTAGAGTAACACAGCTTGTTAGCAGCTGTGATAGAATTAGAATCCAACCCTGAATGATTCCAAGTCCAGAGATCTACATGCTTCAAATAGGTAATATTTTCATTTGACGGATAAAGAAATTGAGTCTAATGGAGGTTAAACATCTTAGCATTGAAGAAATTTTAGAGATTGATCCCAATCAATGCAGGGCATGGAAGTCCAGAGAACAGAGTGATTTGCCAGTGGTTATGGTAACTCTTTAGTGTCACCAGGCTTTAAACTTATGTCCTCAAATTCCAAATCTAATATTCTACCCACTAAATCATACTATCTGATGCTGATACTTGAGGATGATACATTAGCTAAAATCCATTCCCATGTACATTTAGAATGCATCTACTATTTTGCCAAGGATCCCTATAGTCAGTACTATTTTGAAAAAATTGAATTTCACAGTTTGTTCTTTAAGCTTAATCAGGAAGACTGGAAAGTCTCTTCCATGTAAGCTAGTTTTTTCCCTAAAAGGCAATGAAACAATCCTAGAAGTCTGATTGGCCTAAAAGAATAAGGCTTGAAATAATGATCACCTGAAGTCAGCACAAAAGGACTCCTCCTACATGACAGCCAGCCTATGTTTCTTTGCTAATGCAAAATTTTAGGAATTTTAATTTGGCTGTTCATGGTAGATTAATTCGATATGGGAGAGACTGGCAGCAGAGAAACCATTCCAAGCATCCTGACAAGAAGTGATAAGGGTATGAACTGCAATAATAGGCATGTGACAGCAGAGGCAAATGAATGAATATAAAAGGGGGAAGGGATGAGAAGGGGCAGTAAGGAAGAGTAAAAATTTGAGCATGAGTCAGAAGATATGAACCAAAAAGGCTGGCAAAATGGGTTTTTGCCTAATGGATAGAAGAGGGAAATGAGAAAGAAAAATAGACTTCAAGGAAAAGAAATGATCTTTCTACTGCAAACTTTCCAACCAAATGTGATTAAAATCTATTGAGAGCTCACACTTGGACTAATTTTTATCCTCACCTCCACCTTTTGGAAGCTTCAGCTCCCATTGAAGATCAATAAAAGTGCCACCTCCTTGAGAACATCTCCTTGTACTTGGAAGTCTCTCTACTGTCTTGCCAAGAGCCAAAACCTTTTCCTGGAGACATATTGTTGTTGAATAAATTCCTTTGGTTAATCATTAGATGGTTTGAAAACGTGGTGTCAAACTCAAATAGAAAGTGATCTCTCCTGGCCCACAACTTTGAAAATTACCAATTAACATAATTTGTGTTGTATTGTATTATTATTTATTTTTGGTAAACATTTCCCAGTGGGGTGGAGCCAAGAGTATCTGTGTGACCACCTCTGCACTTCACTCAAATAAATAGCAGATTAAACTTCTGGATTGGTTTTCGAATAATAAAACCCACAAATATTTGGAGTGCAACAAATTTCCAGAAGAAGATGCTTTGGAAGAACTTAGAAAAGGTCTGTTTCAATCATGCAAGGGGAGAGGCAACTGAGTCCATACTGTAGCACAGGGAGCTTGGGGTAGGGAGCTGGAGTGGGGAGCCAGGGTGTTGCTGTGTCTGGCATTGGGGAATCTACTGTGAGACTCTCAGGCTATTTTGTCCTGGCTGCAAGCCAATGGTTAATCAGATTTGCTGTAAAACATCCAAAAGCAAATACAAAAGGCAAATTGTGAGCCCCTGAGCCCTGAAAGAACACAGGACTTGGAAGTCAGTCAGCAGAACTTCCCTGGGGCAAACTAAAGCGACTGTTGCCCCTTTGCCTTAAGAGCAGACCTCAACCTTTAAAAAAAATGAGCAGACTCTTCAACAATGAAATGTTTCAAACCACCTCCAAATGTTCACTGAAGAAAGCCACATACACCCAGAGAGAGGGATGCGAAATGTGGACCACAACATAACATTCTCATACTCCTTGATTGATGTTTGCTTACATTGTGTTTCCTTTATCTGATATATCGTTTGTGTAGATAAGATTTTTCTTGCACACCAATGATAAGTTTGGAAATATGTATACATATATTTGATTTGCCAATATTTTAACATAATTAACATGTAGTGGATATCCTGCCATCTAGGGGAGGGGTGGGGAGTTGGGGGGAAAAATTTGTAACGGAAAGCTATGTAAGGGTTATTGTTGAAGAATTACCCACACATATGTTATGCAAATAAAATAAAAAATTAAAAAAAAATGAGCAGAAAAGCAAAAAGAACTCTGACCCTAGACAGCTTTCATAGAGAAAGAGAATAACAGATTTCAAACCCTAAAGACACTAAAAGCAGATCATCTCCAGATGAATCCCTAAAGGTTGATATGAGTTGATCCTCATTTCACAAGGCTCTCTTGGAAGAATTCAAATAGGATCTTAAAAGAAAGTTAGAAGAAAAATGGGAAAAGGAAATAAGATCTTTGCAAGAGATTATGGAAAAGGAAAACCAAAAATTATCTGAAGAAAACTCCTTTAAAATAGACTTGATGAAATGGAAAAAAGCATATAATTTCTAAAACATTTCCCAATTACATTTTAATCTCTTCTGGGGATAACACTCTGAACATTTGCTGGTCATGAATTTGACAATTCTGATTTAGTAGTGAATAGTTTACATTTCCAAATCCAATCCTACCAGTTAAAGCTGGGTTCAGGCTCAAACTTGGGAGTGAGATATGGGGTGAGTAATAAACAATTCTCTTTAACAAATAACACCTAAAAATGAACTGGCTAAGAAGAAAGAACCCAACCATAAAAACCTACTATGTGAACAGGGAATACTAGGGTTTATCTTTAGAGAAGGACACAGAAGTTAAAAAAGTATCTACCCCAAAGAATAATCTGAAATGACTCCCAGCCCAGAGAGAACTTATAGAGGAACTAAAAAAAGAATTTAAAATAAAATGATGAAAACCTAAAAAAAAATAAAAACAATCCAAGAAAAGTGAGATTATGAAAAAAAGTTAACCAAAAAAGGAGATACAGAGTCTCAAAGATGAAAATAATTCTTTGAACATTAGAATTGGTCAAGGAGAAGTCAGTGAAGCTAAAAGAGACCAAAAATAAAAAGCAGATTATAAAGAATGAAAAAATAGAACAGAATATGAAACATCTTATAAGAAAAATGATAGATCTGTAGAACAAATCAAGAAGAGAAAATATAAGAATAATTGGACTGCCTGAAAGTTGTGATCAAAAAAAGAACCTTGACACAATAATGCAAGAAATAATTCAAGAAAACTGTCCTGGAGTGATAGAACATGAGGGGAAAGTAGAAATAGAAAAAAATCCATTGATTATCATCTCAATGAGATTGGAAAATACATAGAAATATTATTGCCAAATTTCGAATCCCCAGATCAAAGAGAAAATTTTACAAGAAACAAGAAAAAAACAATTTGAATACTCTGGATTAGAATTGTACAGGACTTATCAGCAGGTACAATAAAAGGCTGCAAATCCTGGAATCATATTTATTGGCAATCAAAAGATTTAGACCTGCAGCCAAAAAATAATATACATAAAATTATCTATAATATTGAATGAGAAAAAAATGGACGTTCAATGAACTTGCAGATTTTCCTAGTTTTTATCAATCACACCTGAACTTAACAAAATGTTTATCAGTCAATATCAATTTCAAGGAACTCAACATGAACAAATTGTTACTTTTCTTTTTTTTTTTTTACTGGGAAGTGTATACTATATGTTTAAGATTGACATCAACAATAGGGTAGCTCAAAAGAAAGATTGGGGCAGAGTTAAGGTAAAAATAGTAATTATGTTATACAAGTGAGGTGCAGAGGAAGAATAGAAACAAAGGCATTAGAATGGTGAGGAGAGCTCAGAAATCTGAAAATATACTCCCATCGGGATTGGATTAAATAGGCAATATTATATACATTCTATGAATGATAAAGCATTCTCCAAAATCTTTAAAGAAATAAGGGAGGAGGGTAGGGCAGATGGAGAAGCACAGGGTGAGGGAAGAAGACAAGGGAGGGAACCTTGGGTGGAGGGTGGTTTGTAATAACAAGGCAAGTTAAGGTAAAGAATTAAAACAGTCAGCAGGGATAGGAAGGTTATGTGTGTGTGTGTGTGTGTGTATACATATGTGTACATAAATATATCTTCTCTTAGATATAGCTTGTATAGGAGTGCGGGAGATAAAAGGGGAAAAAAGAATAAAGTGTAAAAGATGTATAGCAGAGAACAAAAGAAAATTTTACAAGGAAATAAAGCTGGACATTCATGAATATAAATTCTTCTAGTAATATACACACACATACATATATATTATATTTTTTGAACTGATAATTTGTTGTTATATATTTTGAATCCTCCCTGATGTTGTATTGGGCACATGACAGTGTTCTTTTGTGTTTTGTATTCCTTTTCTGTTTTTCTTGTTTCTTATTCTGTTTTTAAAAATACAATTTTAAAAAAGAAAGTTAACATAAAAATAAAAGTAAGACCTAGTTGAGAATAGTCATTTTTTCAAATTGATAATTGCTCTGTAGGCAGAACTACTACTAATTTGATGTATTGTATAAGACATCTATTTATACTTCCCACATTCACTTAACTTACTTAGATTGTAAATATAAACAGAAAGTATGCATCTCTATCACTATAGAAATAGTAAATATTTTGCACAAAAATTTATCAAATGAGAAAAAGGCAGGGAATTACTCACATCTTTTGCTCAGAAACCTGTCACAATTTCTGTTTTACAGTTTCTTTTTCATAACTACAAAAGACACCCCAAAGCTTGTATAATATTTGCCACTCTCTATAATGGTACTTATGAAGAGATAAAGCAGTAAGATTATAGTGGCAAAAGATGGTCCAGATGATCACCTAATCTACATTCCTGCATAAAATTATGCCCAAAGCAAACAGGGAAATGAAGCTTTGTCCTGGAATTTTAAAAATTGGGCAAATATGCTGATTAGTTTTAGTGCACTATCTTTTTTCCTTCTTACTTTTTAAAATTATTTATTAAAAGGATATTAAAATGGATAAAGGATGGAGAGGGATAGAGTCAGAGTTAAAGGTTACAAAAAAACCCCAAAGATTTTATTAATCATTTTTAAAGTCAATCAGAGATTCCCAAACCTCCCTGAAGTAATAGATTTCTATGTTTAACAACTTTTACTAATGTAATGTCTAAGATGTGGAGACTTACTCTCAATAGCTTTTAATCACATTTGGTTAGAAATTTCGCAGAAAGATCTTTGCTTTCCCCTGAAGCCTATTCTTCTTCCTCATTTGCTTCCTCTATCTGTTAGGCCAAAAAAACATTCTGCCAGCCAATTTGGTTCATAGCCTCTGAATCATGCTCAAGTTTTTGCTTTTCCTTCCTGCCCCTTCTTATCCCCTCCCCCCTTTATATGCATTCATTTTCCTCTACTCTCACATGTCAATCATCCCAGTTTTTGCACTTATCACTTCTTGACAGGATGCTTGGAATAGTTTCCCTGCTGTCAGTTTCTCCCATTTTAAATTCATCTACCATGAACAGTCAAATTAAAATTCCTGTAGCACAACTACAGCTATGTCACTCTTCTGCTCATGAAGTTTCAATAGTTCCCTAATGCTTTAGAACAAAACATAAACTCCAGCATTTAAATCTCTTCATAGTTTGACTCAATTATCTTTTCAGACAAATTTCACATTATATCTCCTCACATATTCTACATTCCAGCCAGTACATGCCCTTAATGTGAAATTCCACCTTCTTCCTTTTTGTCTTTGAATAGGCTGTATCCCATAGATGGAATGTTTTCTTTACCTCCGTGTCTTAGAAGCACTCACTTTCTTCAAGACTCAGATGAAACACTATCTTCTTCAGAACACCTTTCTTGGTAGCCTTATTGTTAATGTTTTATCTTCTATCACCAAATTACATTAAAGTATTCATATAGCAAAAAAAGTTTCTGAACCTCCTTACCCTACATGTAGACAAATACAGAAGACATACATTTATTCAGAACCTATAATGTATCTCACACTGTGTTAAGTGCATTACAAATATTATCTCATTTGATCCATTTAGCAGAGGCTAAATGATTTGCCCAGAAAAATAAAAGTCACATTTGAACTCAGGTCTTAAAGCACATGAAACAGAATAATTAAATATTCAGGCATCTTGGGACAAATTATATGTTTGTACGTATGTAGATTCCATACTATAATGGGATATAATTTTTAAATTCAATTGATTTAAAGTATTTAAAATTAGTCAAGAAAACTAATAAGATTAGATTTTGCATTAAAGCTTAGAAAGTATTTTACCTTCTCACAATACAGTGTAAGCATTTTTATAATAACTATTTCATAGATGAGAAAATGAAGACATAGAGGAGTTAAGTGACTGGCCAAGATCATAACTAGTTAAGTGTCAGAACCAGGTTTGTTAAATAAAGGTGTTAGGCAGGGTTTGCTGGTAAATGTTCAAATCAGTTCTCAAAAAATATGTAGGGCATATTTTTAACTTTAATCTTTATTATTACCATTTTCCTCATCACTTTTCTACATCTAAACAATCAACAAAACAATGAAGCAAGGCCTGATTTGTAGCATTTGCCGAATTCTATGGTATGGTAATTCTATGGCTCATGTTGACAACTAGCTTTTGAGCCTGTACTAGCTAGCTCCAGCACATTCCTGGGTTATACCAGATAACCTCTGATGTTGCTGATTTGGGCCTAAATCTGGAAAGATACTATGATGACTCCAAATTCATCATTATTGTTATTATGCTATATCACCTTTACAAAAAATAGTGCTCTTATTTTAGTCATCTCCAAAAGGGAAAGCTAGGCCCACTGAGGAGAAGTTATAAGGAAGTTTCAGATCACTCTAAAGAAGAACATATTAGATTAAAGAAGAGGTATATAGTAAAGAGCACATTGGAAGGTAGCAAGTTCATCCATTACTAGAACTATTAAAGAAGGACAGGAGCAGGAACACCATATGCCAGAGATATTGAAAAAGAAAATGCATGGGATAATGAGTTGGACTAGATGCCTTTTCCAACTCCTAACTCTGAGATCTGCTGAACACAGGGTCCTGTCTTTGCCACGTCAAAGCTAATAGCATATTTGTTCCACACCTGAAAACTCCATCATAATATATAATAGTCATAACACCTTCTCCCCAAAAAAGAAAAAAATCAAAACAAAAAACAATAGATTTGACTACTATTTCATGTAAATCAGATAATAGTCACAAAAACACAAAATGACTATTTCTAGCTCCTGCTTCACATTTGTTGGTAGCCAAATCATTTTTTGTTGTTGTTTTTTAGATTTGGGGGGTTTTGATATGATTTATCAGTCCTTTTTCCAATGTATCATAAAAGAATTGGGCCATACTAGTAAATGTATATGGTGTTTTAGGCTTTAAAAGTACTATTTTTCAAAAGAAAAAAGTATTATTTTTTCATTTGATCTTCACCAAAAAAAGCTCTGAAATGGTAAATCAATGACCAGAATTATAGGCTCATAACCTTAAGAACAAGAGGAGAACTCAGAGACCACACAATCCACACTCTCATTTTACAGATAAGGAAAATGAGATTCCAAAAGATGAAGTGGGGTCACATAGTCCAAAGTCACATAGTAAATAACAGCACTATTTTACACAATGAAAATGAAGCACAAAAAGTTCAAGTGATTATCTCAAGATCTTACAGTAAAGAGTCCATAGAGAGCCTGAATTCAAATGCATTTTTTTTTCTGCCTGCAAGTTGGGTGCTCTATGAAATAGTTCACTTTATACCACTATCCCTATTCCACAGAAGTGTTGTGTATCTGAAATGTCAGCCTCATTAACTCCATGAAGCTTTTCCTGATTTTCCTTAGTTTATTCCCCTCATTTGATCTCTTAAGAATCTGTATTCATCTTATACACTTAAATATTATACAGATTTAAATAGAGTAGCTATGTACCTGTCATTTCTCCTCATTACCTTGTAAGTTACTTAAGGGCAAAGCACATCTTATTTTTCTTATTCTGTCTCATACTGCATAGCACAGTAGCACATTGTATGTCCTTAATAAATGTTTGCTGAATGAATGAAAAGTTCAGAAAGTTACAGAATACATCAGGAACTATGCATAGACTCTGTTATTTATATAGATGAGGCTAATTATATTTAAAACTGAAGTGGCACTTTGAAGCAGTTTTTAAACTTGTTTGAAAATCTTGTCTTCAAACCATTCCATTATTGAACTGTTTACTTTTTTACAGATCACTAATATTAACATAATACAAACTCATAATTTTAATCTGTAGCTTATGCAAGAAGATGTCAGGATATAGATATACTATTTAACATATAAATTAGCTAAACATGGATTATTAAGATAAGAGCAATAATATCAACCTTTGCAATTAACCTTTTAAAAGAACAATCAATTTGAAGTTCATTTACCCTAAAACCCCCAAACGTTCCAATGCCTCATTATGGAGTAGAGATGATTCTGAATTTTCAAAAGGCCATGTCAAAGGAAGACTAACTCATCAAAATCCCATCAAGTTAGAAAAACCATAAGAAAGGCTTAATAATGGGCCCACCATCAGAAAGCTTAAAGATGTTTGGGGGTATACAAACTCATAAAAATCATCTACCAAGAATTGGCAATGAGAACTAATTTATGATGGTGCAGGAACACTAAAATTAATGAAATCTTAGCTTTTTGATGTATTAAAAGACACTTCAGATTAAAAAAAGTTATTCTTGTCTTGTGAACCTCAAAGAGGTCACTATATAATGAAGGCAGGGAACTCTTTTGCCTCTTTTTGTATTCCCAGCACTTTAGTATAATGAGTGTAACTTATTAGGCTTTTAATAAATGTTTATTGACTAACTGTCTGAGTAGTTGTATCGTTTAAGCACAGAGTATAGACAACAAATAAGAATTTACTTGGATCACAACAAATGTTCCCTGTGCCTGGAATGTCCTCTCTTTTTCTCTCTTTTGGTTTTGTTTTATTGTCTTTTTGATTTCTCAGTCATTAGCTTCCATTTGCTCAAATCAAATTTTTAAAAATTATTTTCCTCAGTGGAAGAAACTTTTTCACTTCCTTTTCTATTTGGCCAATTTTGCTTTTAAAGGCATTCTTCTCTTCATTGACTTTTTGCATCACTCTAATTTCTTTTCCCAAGTTTTCTTCTACCTCTTTTACTTGATTTTCACAATCTCTTTTGAGCTTTACCATGACCTGACCTATGCTCTGGTGTTTAAATGACCAAAGCACTTTTTGCCTCTCTGGAACTGTGAGAAAGGTCCCCATTCCACTCTGTAAAGCCTACTGTGCTAGTGCTCCTCCTCACTCTGGAACTTTGAGCCAGGACTATATTCTGTATCTGAGTATGGGAAAAGTCACAGTCCTGCCTCAGTGCTAGCAAAGAGACCTCTGTAATCTCCTTATGATCATCTGTTTGAGCCTCTTATCAAATGTGGGCTGAGGCCTCCCAAAGCAACTGCCACTTCTTCTTCTGCTGCTGCTCATTGTGTGGCTCCCAAGGTCCACTCCTGGTTTGGTGTGGCTCCCCTCATTCCTTAGTGTGACAAATCTTTCAACTGCCTTCCATGTTATCTTTAATGTCTGTGGGCTGAAAGGTTTAGAAACTGTGTGCTGCTGACACTGGTTCAGAAGCCCCAAGATCCAATCCTGGTTTGCTGGGGTCAGGGCTTTGCTGGTGAGGTTTATGTTGGGAGTCCCCTCTCCCACCCTGGTGCAACAGAGCTGTCCTGCCAACTTTCTAAGTTGTCTTCAGTTGGAAGATTATTCCACTTCATTTTTGTGAGTTCTCATGCTCTAAAATTTGTTTAGTCATTATTTAAAGGTATTTGAAGGGGTTTGTTGGAGAGATTAGGTGAGTCTCTGCCATTACTATGCCCTTTTGGCTCCACCTCTTCCCTTCTATTCCTCTACTCCAGTCTTTACTCATGTAGATATTTTACTCATCCTTCAAGGATCATCCCAAGTGTATGAAGTATTCTTGATCCTCTATATTGAAAAATGACTAATCCTTCCCACTTTATACTCTTCTACTTTTAGATTCTACACATATTAGAAAAACATTTAGTGATTAGAAAGCTGGCCTCAGAAGTTGTGTGTAAATCATTTAGACCCTCAGACCTCTAGGAAATCCTTGAGGAGTATAAGTTGCAGACAAAGTAATGACTTGATGTTTCCTTTCTAGATAATTTCCTAAAGCAATGAAATAACAGGTCAAATCTCTGCCATTATCTATGTATAGGTCTTATAAGCTCCTATTATGTTCCATAAGAGCAAGAATCATGACATATTTATGTCTGTATCTCCCCAGGCACCTAGCATTGTATGTCCTTATTTCAACTTTAAAAGTCCGTCAGTTTCAGCGATGTGTGTACTCTTGTCACTAATACAAATCTCAGTAATTGGTCTTCAAAAATTACTTAGGTCAAAACCAGTAATTACTTGGTGGTCAATTTTTAGGATGTGAAAAATAGTGCAAGACTATTCTTCATATGGTAGACATAGTCAGCCAGAGCTTCATCTTCTTTGAAATTTTTTTCCATACCATGATCTTATATATGATCATGATCATATGATCATCATATATGATCCTATGTGATATTCAGAGGAAGAAGATCTTAGAAGAATACTACATATTGTCATAGGTTTCTCATAAATCTCTCATAAATCAATAGAAGAATAAAAGTAAAAAGTGTGAGTTATAAAATATATGTAATACTATGCATAGGCTTTTTATTTATTTTGTATATGATGCTAATGAGGCATAGGCTTTTACTTAAAATGTTACAATTTCTATACATATTTGTGTTCTTCATAGGAAAATAAAAAATATTAAATGGTAATAATTCTTTTAAAATATTTACTAATCTATGAGCAACTAATTGTTAATTAATTTTAAAGAAATAATAATAGCTTTAAATTAACATTCTTTGTTAGTAACTAACCTACTGATAATAACAGCTAAAATTTCTGTAGTATCTTAGAGTTTGCTAAGCCCCTTTACAAATATCTCATTTTATCCTTACAATTCGGGGAGGTGGCTTGCTCAGTGGAAACTGAGGCAAACAGGGGTTAAGTTACAGACCAAGGTCATATAGCTAATCAGTATCTGAAGCAATATTCAAATCCAGGTCTTCCTGATTTCAAACTCTGCACTTTCCGATGTTCAAACTAGCTGCCTCCAATTCTAACTTTTACTGTTTTAAGAAAATCAGTTTGGGGGCAGCTAGGTGGCACAGTGGTTAAAGCACCAGCCCTGAAGTCAGGAGGACCTGAGTTCAAATGTGGTCTCAGACACTTCCTAGCTGTGTGACTCTGGGCAAGTCACTTAACCCCAATTGCCTCAGCAAAAAGCAAAAAAAAAAAAAAAAAAATCAGTTTGTTTTTAATCCTGTATGAGCCATAATTGACATATCTTTTAATTCACTTGTTACAACTTCAAAAAAGTACCAAAAGCCAAGCCAATCCCTCTTTCCCAAATCCTCTAAATTCCAATGTTTCCCCCTATTATTTCTTATTTATCTTGTAGACTGTTTTGTGTGTGTCTGTGTATATATATGCATATGTATACATATATATACATATACACATGTGTATGTGTGTGTTTGCATTTTGTGTTCAATATTAGATCATAATTGAGGTCAAGGATTTGTAATTTCCAATTTTTTTTCGTATCTCCAGTGCTTAGCATAGTGCCTAGAACATATTAGGTGCTTAATAAGTCTTGATTGATTGAAGTATTAGAATTGAGAATTCTGTACTTGAGACTTTTGCTTCATTGCTCCACTGCTCTTATATCTGTTTGGCACTTAACACTTTCTCATACTTTATATCATTTGATCCTTACAAAAACTTTGTGAAGCAGGCAGGGCAGGTTTTATGGACTCTGTTTTTATAGATAAAGAAACTGAGGTTCAAAATTTACAACATTTTTCTGGAGGTCACATAGATAATAAATTGTCTTCTCAGGACTAAATTTCAGGTGTCCTGATTTCTAATCCAATTTACTTTCAGATCACAAAATCATTGCTCAAATGCTCAAAATCCATTGGGGTGAACATAGTCTCAAATGTTCTCCAAAATTATCATTTAATCTCATGCTTAAAAACTCCTGGTGCTTGGGAACTCCAAAGGCAGTTCATTTCATTAGTGAACATCACTAAATTACAAGTTTTGTCTTATCAGGGGCCCAAATTAACCACTACACAACATGCATTCCTTGCTCTAATTTGTACACTTTAGGCTAAAGCAGCACAAGCCAAATTTCTTTTCTCTTCAAATATTTTAAGATAGTTTTCATGTTCCTTAGTCTTTTCTTTATCAGACTAAGTATTCTAAGTTCCTTTACCTAAGCTTAACATGCCATAATTTCTATAGCTCTCATTGTCCTGATTAATTTATTAGCATTCTTCTTCATATTCAGTGCTCCAAATTGAACACAATACTCCAGGTGTGGTATAACCAAGGTGAAATACAGCAGGACAGTCACCTCCCTCAACTTCCCTTCTTTTGGAAACTGTAAATGTAACCTTCTAAGTTCTAAGTCCATTTACACTGTGATTATATTAGAAAGCTTAACTGCTGAAATTATAAAAATAAAAATGTTTAAGGCATATTCCAATAATACCTTCCTTTTTTCATATTATAACTAACATATGTGATAGAGAAATCTGTGATCTCTTAGGCCTAGAATAATTAAACTCATTAGCTAAGGAAACATGTTTATGATTTGAACTTCTATGTACTCACAATCATTATGTCAAATAGGTAACCAAATATTTGAAGCACAGAATGTCAGAAATGAAATAGACTTCAGAAATCACATAAACCAAACTCCTCATTTTTTGAGAGAAACAGAAACCCAAGCAAGGGAAGTAAAATACATTTATAGCAGAGCTAAGTTTAAAATCTTAGTATTATTTCTCAAACTTCTTTTCTTTATGGTCTTAAAAATATTCTTAAATCTTACCTTTCTTCCACTGTGATTTGAGTTATACATGAATTTATATATAAAGAGTTTTCTTCTCTACTCCATATAAAAGGAATAACTTGTACATCTCTTAAAAGAGAAAACATACAATATTCTTTGAAGGAGCTTTTTTATGCAACATGGCCTGTGTTTAAATACGCAAAGCAGGTTGCATTATCTATAGCAAAGTCTTCCAAAAAGTCCCACTCATCAGCATGCCCTAGAGAATCATTGAGCTAGAAACAGAGCTGTACTCAGGATTTTAAAACAGTGAATCCCCAGAAATTACAATGAGGCACATTAAACAGAGAGAATTAAAGCTCATCTTTCCATAGTTCATGCAAAAACATGTCTTATAACTATTACTTTAGGAAGGTATTGTCAATGCTGTTGCTCCCATTTTATAGATGTAGAAACTGAGCCTCAAAGAGATAATGGGACATGCTTAACTGACATAACTAGTAAGTAGAAAAATGTTCAGATTTGAACATACAAGTCCTTTAGCTAAAAATCCAAGGGACTTAGAGAGGGGAGCTTCTAGTTGCGATCCAGAAAGCAAAATATAGTCTCCCAACTCAAAGGTAAATAGAGATTATTTTTCCTTTTATCTTTATAGCATCATGCTTAGCTTTGCCCATGAGAGACTTTTAATAAATATTGATTAGATTGAATTTAAGCATACCCAAATGGGACCATCCATTCTTTTTAAACAAATGTCATGATTTAATTAGGACCATGAATATAAAATAGATAAAATTTTATTTTATCCCACCAAGAAAACTAAATTGCCTTTAAGGCCCCTAGAAGCCTTGGCTTTCTCCACTCTTCAATATCCTTAGAAAAAGATATGCTTGGGAGAAAGTTCACTGAAGTGGGAAATATCAAGAAATGAAACTGAAGTACAAAAAAAAAGGCAGCAATGAAAAAAAATTGACTCCGTTCAAGATTGAAAATCAACTATCCCAAAGAAAATTTTTTATTAATTTGAATGTATGTGGTCATATAGACATATCCAAGTGAATCACATGATTTATTTATTTGGATATAAATTTTGGATAAAATATAAGATTCAGCAGTCACCTGCATTAAGCATTGGTGTAAGTATGAACTATTTGTATTTCACTAACTTATTCTGCTTGGCCACTGAAGGTAGACTTGGGAGTAATGAATGTCATTTGTGAAAAGGTACACTTAGCCTTTGTTGTAAAGAAATCTTCTTAATAATTAAGAGCCCTGTAAAAATGAAACATCCTGTCTAAACAAGTGGTGGACTCACCCTCCCTGAAGGCTTATAACAAAGGGTGGATAAACACTTCTGAGATATGATATAGAAAGGATTCTCAGACAAGTTTTGGGTTATATTATATGCCTTGTTAAGTACCTTCCAACACTGAGATTGATACTGCAATAATACTTAAAAGAAATTACATCGTCATTCTGATATGTAAGCACATATACTATCCACTACCAGTTCATTTTTTAATCCATTAAGCTTTAAAAGGTCATTATTTGTATTCAAGATAGTGTTAACACTTGTCATGGTCATTTTCCCATGAAACTAAAAGTTTTGAGTAGCTCTGATATGTTTTCCATATGGTATTTGTGTTACTATTTATATTACTGTTCATTTTCACAAATAATTGTGTATTATAAATTGTGCATAAAAATGACATGCCCTTCCCACCTGTCATTCAAAAATAAAGTAATGCTGACATAAAAAAATCCTTGAGTTCCCTGGGTAGAAGAGTTATCTAAATGCAATGTTCCGTTATTTGTACTCTCATTGAATCAAATGACATAAAGATCCCTATAAATCTTGCAGCATGTCTCATTTGCAAAGTCGTCTGATCTATAGTGTGCCACATTATTCTATTATGGTTGTAGTTCTATGGAAGTATTGCACATACTGGACACTAATTTCTGTTGAAATGAAAATGCTGAAGGCAAATAGTCATAGGCTACAAAATACTACAGATGTGGAGCCCATCATATCAGAGATTGCTCAGTGTACAAGAAATAGTACTGGATTTTCAAAAAACAAACAAACAAACAAAAAAAAAAACCACCTACCAAAATTATCTTCCTAAGGCGTAGCTCTGACTATTTCACTCTTCTACTCAAAGACCTTAATTGGCTTCCATTGTTGCTAGGATAAAATACAAATTCTTTGGCCTGGTATTTACAGCTTTCAACAAACTGACAACCCACTTTTTAAACCTTATTTCATGGTGTCTCCGTTTATATTCCAGCTAAACTAGATTGCTACACTGTAGCTTAAACTTGGCATGCTGTCTTCTACATCCTCGTTTTAATATGAAAATTATTCTCTTCTCATTTTCAATTTTCAGACTTTTTCCTTATTCTACATCTCAGATTACATGTCATTGGTATCAATGCTATGATATTACTCCTGATCTACCTTGTTGCTAGTATTCACTCACTATTCACCTTAATTTGTGTTAATTATACTGATTTTTGATGCATTGTGTCTTCTTGCTCCTTGAAGGCAGAAAATATTAATTTTTGCTTTTCTATTATTATCAGTTATTGTCAATACCTTGCATAAAGCACAAATTCTATGTTGTAGAATTTGAATATATCTATTTGGAAAAGCTATACAATCTTAAAGATGTATGTTTTAGTAGCTATTTGCTAATACAGTATTTGCATTCGTATGACTTTGAAAACAATGTCATAAATGATGAGGTATAACAGAGTGAAGATTGTTTTCTCCAGGAGTTTATTGAATCAGTGAATTAAAGGTAATAATAATAAAAAAATTCACTGTAAAGTACTAAGTGCATCTAGTTCTGTGTTGGAGTCTTTCTAAAAGAAGTGGGCCTTAAAAGAAAGTAAAAAAATTGCAAAGTGAGAATACAAGATGAAGTAAAAAGGGGGAAAGAAGATCCCTGAATGGGAAAAAGTTAATGAAAGTAATCAGTCAGAAAATGAATGTTAAAAGCTTAGTACATTGGACAATTGGCCATCAGAACACTAACATTATGATATTTAATATCAAAGGAAAAAGTCTTGTTTTATAATAACATGTCTTTATCATTTACATTGTTATAAGTTGCTTCCCTATCCTAATATTTATTCAAAGTGAAGCATTTCAAATTTTAAAAGTACATATATATACACACACATACACACAAAATACAAGATTTCCTATATGCAGAATTTCTTTTTATGATAGAAGCTTTAAACAGGCCCACTCTACTGACTTTTGAAATGGAACAATTATATAATATGTCCCAGTTGGTATTTAGTCTTTGGGAAATATGTAGAACACTAATGTATTTAGAAGTATCATGTTTCATTTAAAATTCAATAATTCTTCAAAGGGTTCGTTAACTCAAGTCTTAAAACTAGCTATGAACACAATTTTAATTCCCCATAGGTCAAGTTGATTAATTTAACTGTAATCAACAGTTAAGGAATGAGTAATGAACTAAAAGTTTTTTTTTAATCTACAATTCCAAGATTGTCAGGATAGCTCTGGATACTTGGTAGAATAAATCAATCCATTACTAAAATAATTAGTAAACAATATATTTGGAACTGCTTGAAAATTTAACTTTTTTTACTCCTATTTGACCAAAAAAGTCTGACTTGTGCAAAGAAAATTAATTATGATTAGAAGAAAATTCAAGGGGTATATACTTGTAGCTGGACTTCATGGTCACACATTGTATCTCTTCCTTCTGAAGGATCACTGTGACATACATTTAGACATACTCAAAGTATATAACCAATTATATTTAGCACCTTGGTGGGCTAAATTCACCACTTTGAAGCATTAAATAGTTTTCATCAATCTCTCCTAGGATGGTTTTCCTAATGCTTAGCTTTCAATCTTCTCGTTCTATCAAACTTGACCCTTGTAATCTCTACTACATGCACCCTTCTCCTTGGAATTCAATAACCTCTTCATTTTGTGGCCACTGACCCCTACATGATTCTGCCCCATTAATTCCCTAGCATAGATCAATATAAGTGCACACACTTCTTCCCATCCTCCAAAATAACAATACTTATCTCCTTTATAGAGCTGAATGTGGTCCTCTAAGACTCCATAGCCATCCAGTCTAAACTAGGGATTCTGATTATAAATTGCCTAAGCTTTACAGACCATGATCTAAATAAGCTTTTCTGTGTGACCTTGCTTTCTTATATACCTAAGAATGACCCAAGACAGTACATGTAAAAGCTCCAAAAGGAAAATTAGTAGCCAAATGAGGATGTCTAGTGTACCTTGTTATATTAAAGCGGCCTTTCCCCTCTGAAAAGTAGGAAGTATCACTTGCAACAGGGAAATGTATGAAAACCATGCATTGAGAGACCATTATCAATAGGCCTTGTAATTTTTATGCTATTTATGATCACAGTGATAATTGCCAGAGATGACTAATAGCATGATAGAATAGCAGAATCAGCTGACATGAAGAAATTGGTTTTTCCAGCTGAGATCTTATAGATGTATCAAGCTTGAAGGTAGAAAACACATAAAACAAAACTCACATATACCCCACATGCTAATTACAGGGTAGACACATTAATACAAACCAGATGTTGCATGCTACATCATTCAAGAGATCATTTGTAAAGACAAAATTCCAAGCAAAACCTGAGATTTTGATTAAAAGAAGTACAGGACATAAACTTAAATTTAATATTCACTGGACTTTAGAATGGGTATTTTGGTTTTTGGTTTTTTCTAACAAAAGGAAGTAAATGCTGGTTTAATCTGTTTGTTCAATACTTACTAGAACATATATTTTATCAGACATACATAAGATCCCCACCCCCAACCATCACCACCCCTCATGCCAAAGTATCTACATCTAGAAAAGATGGGACATACCTATATCTACTGGGGAGCCCAGGATAAAGAAGTCTATTCATTCCACTTTGAATATATTGTCTTTCTTACCAAACAAGTCTTTTTCTTTTTGGTGCTCTGTGGGTGATTAAACCTGTTCAGCATATCAGGTATCTTCAAACACGCATTAAATATGCAGGAATATGAAGGAAGCTATAAAATGTTAGTGGAAACTATACTGTCAATCAGGTGTCCTCAGCTATGGAAAATGACAACTCCAGAAAATAAACAGGTTATGAAGCTGAGGGTGAAAAGAAATAACCAAAAAGGAAGCTTTCAAAAAATTATTTTTTAAGCAAAGGGGTATTACTACAATGGCAGAAAAGAGCCTTACCATGCAGTTCATCAGGAAGAGGAGAGGGGCAGGGAGCATTCTGCAGACATTGGGCTGAGCATGGCATCCAGGTATCTTGTGAATTGGGCAGGCGGCTTCAGCACCATTCTCCTGGACAAAGGGACAAGTTTTCTGCGGGTTTCAGACGGCCACTGGGTGCCAGATGCCTAGAGTTCATTTCATTTTCTTCTCCTGGACAGGTTTTTCCTCCAGTGAAGTCTCAGAGAAGCACTACCGTTTCCCTGCTGTTCCCAGGGGATCTTCATACCCAGCTTCTGGGGTCATCACACAGACTTTAGAGACGCAAAAGAGAGAGACCTTATTGAAGCCCAGGCACTAACTACGATCCTAAAGTGGATAGAGAAAGAGTGGGTGGGGAGGCCTCAGAAGGCAAAAAAAGAGTACCTTAGGAGAACCATCCTCACTCATGAGGGCTCCTAGATTTTTCTGATGACCGGGCAATCTTCAGAAAACACCGAAAACTTTCCCACGTCGTATTGTTGCTTCTCTGGGTTGCGCCAATAACCCACATCCATTAAACGAATTTGGGAACCATCTTACCAACGCCAAGAACAACAGCAATACCAGTAGCGTCAAAGGAGGCGGCGGCAACGGCAGCAGCAGCAGAGGCACGGAAAGATGCAGGAGAGACCACCTCAGCTTCCGAGGGCCCAACTAAGTTGGGGGAACTGGCAGAGCTGCGGCTGCCAAGCAGCTTGGGAGAGTGGTATGCAATGTCGGGAGCCCTGGGATGGGGATAGGATAGGTGGAAGGTCTCTTGCCTTTCCTTCAGAGGAATAGGGGAACGGAACAGGTCAGTGCATCAGAAGGAAGGTGGGGATGGGGATCATGCCTCTGTGTGTGTGCATGTGTGCATATATGCTTGTGTGTGTGTGCGTGTGTGTGTGCACGCGTATCTGAGATGGGGGCAATCCTGGAGTGCCTGGTTGGAGATGGAGGGCGCGGAAGAGTGGTGGTTCCTGCGCCCCCTCCCGCCTTCAGGGTGACGAGCAGCTCGGGCTTCCCCACTTCTCGGTCTGCGGAGCTCGGTTACCTAGCGACTCACTCCGGGGAGCCCACGCTGATGCCTGTTAGCTGGAGCTGCGGCAGCCGCCAGCCCAGAGGAGGGGGAGATGCGGGAGGGGGCGGGCTCACAGTCTCACGGCCTCAGGATCTTCCAGGCTCCTTTCCTCTACTCTCCTCCCTCCTCCTCCAGCCTCCCCTCTCCTTTCCCCCTTATTTTGTAGACTAAAAGGGAAGGAGGTGAAGGGGGATGACAGGTTCTCAATTCTAAATCAGACAAAGGTGAGGGCAGACGGGGAAGCAGAGGACATTAGAACAACCTTATTTTCAATCCTCTCTACCTCACGCCCTGCCTCTCTCCGTCACCCACTCCCCACTCCTTCCTCGTCCCCCCATCCTTGCGCTGACTAGATGTGGCCAAAATGGGGGAAGGGGGAAGTCACTGGAAAGAGAGACAAGGGAGCGGCTATAGACTAGAGAGAAACGGGTTAGCCTTTATTAGGAGGGTAGGGTTTTCCCCAGCCATGGACTGGATTTACGGCACTAGTGCTTCCATCCAGAGCCCGCCCAGGGTCGGGACGATAGAAGGAGATGAGCAGCAGGTGGCTGCGCTCCTGCCCATAGCGGATGGGGGTAAGGGTGGGGGTGGGAGCTGGCAGAATAAACTGAGGGAAGGGAATGAAATGATATCTTCCTGGAGCTTTCAGTTAATCTGGGCAATGTGAGCAGAGAGAGATGGGCTCAAAGCTAATTCGGATGCTTGCAGAATGTAGGCACGTGGGGGTGTGTGTGTGACACACAAACACACCTAACATCCACGAGGATTAAATGAGGACAGTTCTGTTGCTGGAGAACAGGCCTCCAATTTGTCTATCCCCCCAACAGCTATAAGAGAGAGTGGGGAGGATAGGACTATGTTCTCTTCCCCCCCTACATCTTCCCGCTCTTTCCTTTGTTTGTACAACAGTGCTTAGCACAGTGCCTGGCACATAGTAGCCACTTAATAAATGTTTGTTGACATCACTGTCTAAGATCTTTATCTAAATCAAAGTGCACCAATTTTTCTACCAATGACCAAACACAATCAGTTTCTCTGAAATTCAAAAGCTTAGTTTTGACTTAGGAGCATTTGCCCTCTGGCCTCAACGATCTTGAGGAGTCACTCTGCTTTAGAAATGATCTCCTTTATGCAGCCATTTCCCTTACTCTAGTCCTTGACTTCTTATTTTCCCTGATGTGCTTAACTTTCTTTTCTCACCCTTGTGAGTTATGGGAATGAGGACGGAGAATTTCACCATCAGAGAAGGAATTAACTAGATTGGAGGTAAAATCAGGTCAACTGCTGTATCTAAGTAAGTATTTAATTGGCACCTATAACTGAGAATGTAAGAAGCTTTCTCAAGGAAAACAACATGTATATGCTCTTGAAAGAAGGAATTATTTCATTTTTTTGCAATTATATCTTTGTCTCTCAGTACAGTGCCTGGCACATAGTAGGCATTTAATAAATCCATATTAATTGGTTGAGTAATATACAAAAATTATCTCTTTTCCTTGAAATTAGCACTAATTTTTGGAAAGGTTCTGGATTTTTGTATTTTGTAATGATACCTTACTTATAATTAAGTTTTGCTATATAGAGCCCAACTCCTATCCAAAGCATTTTTCTGTCTCCTTGTAATTATATACATGTATGTGATTTGATCAATCAGCAAAGAATTTTTCTTTGACCTCCTCCCTGGTCTGTGTCACTGTAGAGAGACAGAGACAGATTGGAGAAATGGAATAAGCCTTTCTATAACTCTACTATGTGTCAGGCACTATGTTAATCACTTCATTTAATCCTCACAACCACTTTGTGAGATAGGTGATATTATTACCTCTGTTGTACAGTAGAGGAAACAAAGCAAATAGATTTGGTGACTTGCCCGTGATCACATAATCAGCAAGTATTTGAGGCCAGATTTGAACTTAAATCTTTCTGATATAGGCCCAATATTCTATTCATTCCATTACCTAGCTGTAAGTGTGCAGAGGAAAAAATATCTCTCATATTAAATTCATATTCTACATCTGACAACCATCCTACTTCCATTTTTTGATGAGACTCTAGACTTAGACAACACGTAAACTGTAAGTATTTTTCCCTGTGGATGTTGGAAGGGTGGGTTAGATATTAAGAACACAAGAATATGAGAAAAGGGGAATCTGATTTCTGCCCCTCCTCAGGCAGCCCCATTAGAGGCCAGGAGGAATAAACTTAGTTCATATTTCTGAGTCCAGAGCAGATGGACCCTTGAAGGAAGAGGGAGTTGTAGTTGCAAACCCCCAGAAAGTTGGGCTCAAAAGTAGTTCTTACTCTTAGAAAACAGTGAAAGAAAGAAATCAAATACTCTGAAGGATGCTTTTGTGAGATCTACTGTGCCTCTTGTCTTGGGAAGACAAGAATCTATTGTTAAAGTGGGAGACTGTTTCAGAATAAAAAACAAAATATAGACACATTACCTGAAAAAAAAATTCTATCTTCTTATAAGGGACACATAGGAGTAGGGATTATGCAAGCTGGAAAAGATCTTGGAGATAATATAATTCAATCAATGTTGTATAGATGAGAAAGCTGAGCCCCACATAATAAAGTTACTTGTCCAGTGTCATACAAGAATGTGTTTGAGATTAATTTTGAAGCCAAGTCATTTACATCCAAGTTCATTTTTAGAGTTAGGAGACCTGGGTTCAAACCTCATCTTTCCTGCACATTGCCTGTATGGTCTTGGGAAAGTCACAATCTACTTGAGTCCCAGTTTCCTTATCTGTAAAATGTGGAGTTTATGCTAAATGGCCTCTAAGATTCCTTGTAGCTCTAAATTTATGATTTTACAAATAATGTTTTTTCTAGTCAAAGTTTTCAGTTTAAGGGAAAGTACCTTTGAGATAAATTTCATTAATAACATTCTCTGTTGACTTCAATATGGAAACTAATATCAGGAATACAGAATTGTCCCTCAGTACAGAAATAATATAATAGATACACTTTTGGAGTTGCCTTCCAAATCTTTATTAATCACACTTATGATTTGTTAGGTAAGTCCAAAGTTTAGAATAAACAGAAAAACAGGATGCTGCCTGAATTTCCAATATGATCTACTGTTTTTGCCATGACATTCCTTAGAGAAATGTATTTCAATACAAATGACATTTGACAACAAAAGCACTTTATATATACATATCAAAGATTGCATAAACATTGGTCCATGAATTTTATAGCTTGTAAACGAACCAAAAACTTTTAAGCATTTTGGGATCCTTTCATCTACCTCATCCACTGTATTCATCCTTCCTTTTCTTTAAAAATTGAACCTGAAAATCAATGTAGAATTAAGAAATATCAGAAATTCACAATGTCTCAGTATATCCATCTAGAATGTAATTCTGATGCAGTTCTCAGTTGTGTCTGGGCCAAAGATTCAAAAGGCTAGGAACAGCAGAAAATGCTTTGTACAATCCACTCTGCCACCTCATCTGGGAGTGTATATCTGCCCCCTTAGGAGGGATTTTTACCTTAGGAGAAGACTGGAACAAAAAACAACCCATTATTTGGGAAGAATTACCTGCTGCAGAGATGATATCTCAGGAAATACTTTAGTTTTATTTTCCTCAAAATATGAAAGATTTTTCTGAGTTCAGATGAAGGTCAACAAAGAATATTTATCAAGTTTGAAAATAATAACTAACATTTATATTGCACTTACTATTTGCCAGGCACTGTTCTAAGCACTTTACAAGTATTAATCTCATTGATCCTCACAATAAACCTGGGAAGTAGGTGCTATTATTATCCCCATTTTACAGATAAAGACACTGAAGCAAACAGAGGTTAATGATTTGCTCAGGATCACTGAATTAGTATGAGTTTGAGTTGAATTCAGATCTTCCTAACCCTAGACCCAACAATCTATCTAGCACCAAAGTTGACAAGAATTGCTGATAAATTGACTGACAAAACAAAGCTCTCTAAATACATAGACCTGAAAGATGGTCCAGATTGAATAAAATACAATTTAATAAAGATAAATACAACATTTTACACCTAGGTTCAAACAATCAACTGCATAAAAATGAAACAGGGAAACTGTGTCTAAATACCAGGTCATGAAAAAATCCTCATGGGAGTAAGGGAACTTGTATGTGAGTCAATAGTGTTACAGACAAGTCAACAAAAAGTAATACAATCTATGATTACCTTAATAAACAGAGTTAGTCCGGAATAAGGCAATTGATAGTTCAGTTATACTTTGCCCTAATCAGATCAAAATTGTTTAGTTCTAGATGCTAGAGTTTAAAATGTTCATGGACAAGCTGGAGCACATCCTGGAAAGGGAGTTCTGGGGGTAAGAGTTGTGGTGAATATCTCAAGGGGCAAAGAGTTCAAGTGCTAGCTGAGAATCATTGTATAGTTCTGTGTATGAGTGAAAAAAAAAACCATATGGTTTTTAAAAGCAGAATGAGATGTGGATAAGCCTTTATTGTGTATAGTTTCAGGTCCTGTGAAACATATGAAGATACCTCACTGCAAGGGTGAGGGATCTATTGGATCCATTTAGAAAAACTTCATCTGAAGGCAGGTATAGAAATAAATATGTCATAGCAGAGAAGTTTCACTGACCAAAATTAGGAACTTTCTCAGGAGGGAACCCATTCTTCCCCAGAGAACAATTATAGGAAATTTTATTATGCCCACATTGTTGAAATTATAGAATTAGAAAGCTTCTGACACACTGAAGAACAGTATGATGGAAAGTCTCACTGGAAAATCATATGTATTTAAATGTGGGGAGTTCAGTGAAGGGAGAGGTGCTGTTAATCCAGATATGACATAGCAAACTTTTTTACCAAAAAAATGTGAAAATTATTTTGGCATGGTAAAAAACAAAGTGTGCACATTTGTGGTATTTACAACTCATTACACAAGAAAGAAGTCATATGACTTTCTAATTCATACTTATGGATAATGATAAAGATGGAGGATATTAAAAACTAAAGATGAGGTTAATACGAGGGTAGGAAGAATATACAAGGTTCTGAAATGCAACAAACTAGTAGAATCAGAATTGAGTAGCCAAGACCATGTGGAATCCACTCAAAGAGTTGTTAGACATAGTACATAAACTGAAAAATATTCCCAAAGATAATTGGAAGAATTTCTATCGAGGTGATCCAACTGCCAAAAGCTAAGGAATATGTGATCAAGCATGGGCTATGGAATTAAGATAAAACAATCAAAATAAACACGCATAGCCTAAAAGCAGAAGTCTCTAAAAATTAAATCTTAAAGGCAAGTGCCATGGACAGTAAGAGTATCCTTGGAAAAATACTGGAGCACAGGGATTGAATCCAGGTTTCTACATGATCATTATTATCTAGGGAAAACAAACAAACAAAAAACAGAGAGGCAGAACAACCTCCACTGTGAAGATAGCCACACAAAGACTGCATGCAAGTAAGCAGTATGTATATCACTGGTCCTACTAGCAGTTCTAGTTTTGAGAAAAACTAGAGAAGGAGGTCACCTCATTAATAATATCTAATGGATTTTTTTCTACTTGGAGCCACAGGATCTCATATAGAAGGGTTTGAAATTGAGAATATGCATTGCATTATTTTTCTAGATAGTAGAGCACAAGTAATCATTGTGTTCCAATCTTTCTATAAAAGATATTTGAAGAAAATATCTTTAAAGGCTTTTGAAGACTTTAGGCTTAGAGAACCAAGTACCAAATGTTATCCATATTTAGGAAACATTGCAGTAACTATCACTTAGCCATATGATACTACCTCCCCATTTCCTGTCATATTAATTTTATACAGTAGTCCATCAACCATTTGTCCATTTTGACTATTATCCACAGAACTGAGACAAAGAAGGTTGGTTCAATGAAATGAAAGTCACATAAACTTACTGTCATAATCTATGTTGGAAATCTCAATCTTTCAACTATACTGCCATTTGCTTATAATAGTTTTTTGGCTATTATACTTTGGTCTTTACTCCTTTAGCTATCAGCATAGTTTCACCATCCCATATCCTTCTGGAATAGACATCTGAATATTCCTTTGTTTTCCCTGGTTGGAAATGAATTCTGAATTTATATTTGGCTCGTACTACATTCCATCTCTGGCAAACAGCATTTAGCTTAATACACTGGTCAGGATATATTAGAGGATTATTATTAGTCCACACATAACTTTGTTCCATACATTTGGTCTTCAAATTTCTCAGAAACATCTCACTTCAAAGCCAGAAAAATCTAACTTGTGAATTTAATAATGGATCTTACTGTCAGTCCAATCTCTGCTCATACATGAAACTAGTTTCATGAGACCATCCCACTCTCTCCACTAAGAGAGGCTAACAGAAATACACCATATAGTTTTATTTTCAGGTGGAAAGAATGTTAAAAAAAAGAAGAAACAATAGAATGGTCACTGTTTGTATACAAGCCTTTAATGGGGTGACATTTCTATACAGAAATATTGGTATTGACAGATCACTTAAGTTAGCAGACTCATGGAAAGTTACTTTGTGCCCTACCTGGGAGACTAAACAAAATGACTGTTTACTAAATAGCCCCAAAGACTATTAAGAGCTTTTAAAGACAAATAACCAAAATCACATTACTTCTTGGTGAGTTTGTTGTGCATCTTGATGAGTAGGATGATACTGATGAACCCTAACTTTGCTATAATATAAAAAGAAACTGTCAGTGATTCAGAAAATGAATCATAAACAGTTCTTTCAAGTGAACTCTGTGTATTATATCCCAAAACCACTTCAAATTTTCAGAGAAGACTGAACCCAAAATTGTCACCAGTCTTGCTTACAATTGAGTATAATAAGTTACAAACATAGCTCTCAGATGTAGTAACAGTGCTTGTCAGCCTAGACCTTGAACTCAGATTTAGATAGGAAAAATTAGTTTGGATGAGAATTGTGATCATTTTATATCATTAGCTAACACAGGTACAGGGGTAGTTAAGTCAACCAATTATAGGAAAGTAAGGACTATTCAATCAATGATCAGACTAATTTATGATTTTTGAGTTGAAATTGTAAAATAAATTTAATTATTGTTCAGTGTTATACCACGTCTGTAGTCTCTTATGTTATCTCCAGTGTAAGGCTGTTGGATTTCTTGAGTTCAAAGTTTTGAGCTTCAGTAGGATTAAAGATAATTGAGCATTCACACTAACTATAGCACCAATTTGGTGAGACCAAGTAGTGGAGGGCCACCAAGCTGCTTATGAGGTAGTGCACTAGACCAAGGTGAAAAAATGGTGCAAGTTAATGTTTTCATACCAATTAGTATTGAGATGAGGCCCATGAATGGCTATTTCATTCCCAGCCCAAGTAATATAGGGAGATTTGACTTCAAGACAAATTAAAAGAATTGCCTTAAACATACCACTAGGCAATGATGCTAATGTTTTTTGATACAATGCATGCCTTATATTTAATTACATTTGTTCATTGGTGAATATTTTAATTATTCATATTCAATGGTGTTTCTTTTTAAAATTATTTTCTTGTTAAGCTTATATGCTTAGTATTATCATTATGTCTATATTATAGATACAATTGTTAACTTTTCTTAGTTTGTTGGCTCTGTGTACATAGTTATGGTATTTTGATTACTTTTAAGGCTTGCTATATAGAGATAAACTTAGAATATAAGGAATATTTGCTTTTACTTTATAGACATGCATGTCTTATTGTAATTATGTATCTATAATGTTTTCTTCAGGTACCATAGATGTGTGGTCCCTGAATCAGCCTGTCAAATGATACTTTGCATTGCTCTATTTCTATTACATATGTGGTTGTAGATGTGCAAAAAACTAAAATAGCAATTTATAATTATTACTTAGGGTACAGGGTTAAACATACTTATTCTGTTATGCACTGGTATGTATTTGATGCTATGATTCATTATTCCTGATACAAAAAATCTGATTTTGCCAGGTACTACAAAATTCCAAACCCCAGGGAGGAATGTGGCACTCTACATCAGGAGCTGGCAAGAATGAAGGGTGGAAGGCAGGTGAGGGAAAAATTATACTTTAGATCTCATGAAGGAAAGCATTTCAAACATTGGCTAATAATGATGGTAAAAGTTGTTCATTATACCCACAGAATGATTGTGTGATTGAAAACAGTAGAGAAAGATCTGGGAAGTCCCATGCATTAAGGAAATGATGGAGCTAGAAAGGGATTAATAAAACAGTGGAAGAAGTAGTTAGAGCAAAAAATAGGGACAGTGCTGGTAGAGTTAAAAGTGTCCAGGTTTTACTGCGATGATCACTGTTATCACCCTTCACATAAAAATGATGCATTAGTGACAAGAGAGGAAGAACAGACTGAACATTTCTTCTTTTGCCTATGTGAATCCTTTTGGCTGATCAAGAGTCTTTTTTCTTCCTTCCACTTTCTTAGTTTTTCTTTTTTCTGTCCTTTAAAATGAAGATTTAAATACAACATCTCAGATTTCCTCTTTGAGCATGAATGTGTGAATGAATAGATAGAAATGCACTTATTAAGTTTTCCATTGTATTTTATATAGAGTGTCAAACACTGAAAATATAAGTAAAAGAAAAGTGAGATATCCTTGCTCTCAAGGCACTCAATTATATATGGGGAAGACAACATATACAATATAATTGAGCTACTGGGTAGATATAAAGGTCTGGAATCTTAAGGGTACAATAATTGGGTGTATAACAAGATTTAATTATTTCCTAGTTACATAAGTAGATAAGATGATGATGCCAAAGGATTGGAAAGAAAAGACTCATGGAAGATTGATGAAAGACATTAGAAAGCAGAGGCAAGGTGTAGGCATAGACTATCACTGACAGGAATAGAATTACTGACTCTCATTTAATTTAAGCCCAACAAACAGTCAAATAGTCCAGGAGAAAGATGACAAGAGCAATTCCAGTGGTGTCATGTATTCATTGCCTGGTTGAGCTCTAAAATATCTCAAGTCCGGGGGAAGAGCAAGGTAAGGAGGCCCCCTCCTCACCTAGTAGCAGTAGGCTTTCCTAATGCCTATCTAGACCAGTTCTATGATTTTAATATTATTGCAAAGTCTAGCTCCTCTAGGTAAGTTATTGGGCTCATTCCAATTGTTCCCTCTGCATATATATTTAATTGTATGCAGAACATGTGGATGATACAGTTTCAGAGAGGGGGTTAGCTTACAATGGTAATTATCTGGAAATCTTTTCTTCTTGGTGACTTATAGGCCCCTTGGAGAAAAAAATGAGCTAGTGATATAATATTTTTTTTTGTTCATTGCCCAATAAATCTAATGGGCAGAGAAAAAAAGTCAGGCTTTTCTTTTCTTCTGCTTTGATAAAGAGAGACTTTATTATGATTATAACCAAAAATCCCTGGAGCTAAGTTATCTCTTCTGTTCTGTACTAGAAAAAGGCATAGGAAGGGGAAGTTAGGGGCATGATTATGGCTAAGAGGAAACCCTCTCTTTGAATTAATCCTAGTAGTCAAAGATAGGTGCTGTCTGAGTTCATTCTGTCCTTATCTCCTATTGGGGGTGCAGACAGGAGTAAGGAATACTTAGCTGTCCATCATTTACTAGTTCCATCTGGATAGTGAGAGGACTAGACACCTTGCTAATACAGAATCAATTGAAGCTGCTAGATCTGTCTAGTGTGAAGAAAAACTGAGGGGACATACTTGTCTTCAAGTATTTGAAATATTCTCATGTGGAAAAGAGATTATACTTCTATATAGCACCTAGAAGTGTTACAATAGGCATTTCTGTTTAGATGTGAGTAGAGCTGGATTATTTCTGAAGTATACTCCACATCAAATTCTGTGAATTAGAAAAAAAGCTATGCATGCTATGTCACAACCAAATATGTGTTTATAAAAGAAATTGTTCTGTACAACTTATTTTGCCAAAGGCTGGTTAAAAAGCCCCCTCCCCTATCCACCTCTTTTAATTAGTTGGCCTCTTGCCTTAAAAAAGAAACAGAAAAACAGATTGCTGTATGTAATGCTGGTGGAACAATTCATTACATTTGTTGTATCCTAAGCACCCCAGAAAATGCAGTCTGAGATAATGGCTGTGTCTAGACAGCAGACTCAACCAGACTGTGATACAACAGCAATGGTGAGTGTGCAGTTCATTGCTGCCCATATGCTAAAATTCCTCCAGATGTGATGCAAACACACTCACTGTATCCAGAAGAGTTATTAAAAGAAATTGTTCTAACTGAATACTTCGAGTATTCTATGGCCCATTGAATGAGAATCAATATACTATTTCTTCACCTGTGATAGGTACCTGATCTATTTTTTTAATAGAATTTCAGAGTTGGAAAGACATCAGATTCCCTCAGTGACTAAAGTAATCTAATCTAGATTCTATATGAGCAGGAATCTCTTATTCCTCTCCTCCCCACAACCATTCCTGATAAAGAGTAAACTACTTCCCTTTTGAAGGCTATACCTGATGGAGAACTCATTATATCTTAAATCATCCTTTCCAGATTTTGAATAGCTCTGGGATGTTTTTTTTTCCACCTTAAAATCTACCTTTCTAAAATGCTCATTTTTTTGCTCCTAATTCTGTTTGCTTGGTTCAAGCAGAGTAAATTAAATCAACAAGTATTTATTGGATATCAATGTTCTAATTGTTAGTCCAATGCATGACACAAATAAATATTCCTCATCCTTGCATTTTTCTTTATTGTTGCAGTCCAGTTAGGCACCTTTTTTACTGTCACATAATACTTTTAATTCATATTAAATTACTAACCATTTGATCTAATGAGATATTTGTAATAAAAAAAAGTTTTTTTTTAATGCTTACCATGATGCCTTGGATATAGGTGCTATATAAATGTGTATTTCCAATGGCTTTTTTTCACATGAACTATTATCTAAATAGTCTTCTCTTCACTTAAACCTGTGCATCTGAATTTTTGAATACTACATTTATCTCTATTATCCTATATCATATTAAATTTGACCTATTCCTTCTACTTGCATAGTTCTTTTGGATTATCTTTTCTTTAATCAAATGTGTGAGCTACCCTCCCCGCTTCATCCATACATCTGATAATCATTTTTGCCTTTACCAAAGTCACTGATGAAGTGGTTGAACAGCATAGGGCAAATGACAATTCTTCAACACATGTTACTGGTCCTTCAATCAACACATTTTGAGTTTTGACATTTAGTTGAATTCTTCTGACCATTCTCTCATTCAGCCCACCCTTGTTCATCTTGCTCACATGTATATTATGAAAGGTTTTGCCAAAGAACCTGCCCAAACTGAGGAAATAAATTTGGAAACCCAGGAATTGAAATATGTCTTGGTATTATCTAGATTAAAATTACATAGAAAATGACCAATATCTACATAAGTGAAGTGAAAAAAATAAATTGAAAACAATGAAGCAATTTTACGTGGAGAAACGGGGTGAATTGGGCATGAAAGCTATCTTTCAATTTTTAGTAGGACTATCATGGGGAAAGATAAATAAGACTAATTCCCATTATTTTTACCCTCAGTGAGCATAATTCATCTAATATTATGGAGAAAATAATTCATTTGATCAGCCACTTTCTCTCTGTAAGACCCAGTTTCTTCATCCTTCAGATTAAGGAATCAGGCTAGTTAATCTCTAAGGCTCCTTCCAGCTCCAACATTTTAGGATTCTGAGTTGCTCAATTCTGTTTTGCCTCAGTAGGCAAAACTTCAGTCCTTTGATTGCCTAGGTGGAATAATCTTTGCTTTACAATTTCATCATCAACACTGCAAGCACAAAAAGCAACATGAAAAAGTTTTTTTTTTTTTTTTAATGATGGGACAAAATTGGAATTAGAAAGACTCCTGAAAAGCTTGCCTTTTATACATGCTGGCTGTATGACCCAGCATAAGATATGCAATTTTTTCATTGTCTCTAGATAATTTTTAATATTAATTTACAGATGATCTGCATATCTGCATTGATAGAGGGAGTTCCTATACAGGGAGCTGCCTATGTTGATGAAATAACAGGTTCAGACTCTTCCCCAAGTGAAAAGCACTTTACAAACCCATTTTTACAACTTTTTAATCAACCAAGATATATAATAGGTAAATTTGAAAAATTTGTGTGTGTAGAGTAAACATTTGCTGAAAAAGCTTTAATCGATAAGTATGTTTCCACTAGGAAAGGAACTTTGGCATGTATTCTTTAGCAAAGCAGTAGTGACTGCTCATGAATAACTCTCTGTTTCATTTGTGAACTAGCTTATACCCACAGGGCAAGAGCATTATAGTAAGTTAAAAAAGGATTAGACAGACATCAGCTAAATTAGCCTTATTTGAGTTCTGTTAGACTCTCTGGCATGTATTTAATAACATTACTATGGAACACCATTAAAAGAAATTTCCTTCTTTCAAGTGTTATTGCAATGGAAAGTACAATGGTTTCTTAAAGAAACTAACATTTTACTTTCTTAAGCAATAGATTACTAAAAACAGATTAAATATCACTCACACAAAAGAGTTAACAAAACTGCTTCTTAATATAATCCACAAACTTTGCACAGAAACTTGTGCTAAAGGTTATAGAATTGCTTTTCATGAATAAAAGTGCCAGGAAGCAAATTTTAGGAATACTGTCTTTGACTTATTTGAAAAAAAGTTCTCTGTGTTTATCATAAATCACATTTTAACCAATCCCCCATTATTTAAAAAAAGTAAAAATAATAAATTTTAACATGTTATTCCTTCAAAGATCAAAGGGGTTTCCTTCTAAAAAGGCTTTAATTCATTTCCTATATTGCTATTTACCCACAAGAACCAGATGTTTCAAGTTATTGAATTTTAAATTGATGTCTTCAGACTTCTACAGTCAATAAAAGACATGTTTTAACTACATCTCTCTAAAAGACACTTAAAAATCTTTTAGGTCCTAAAGTGCTAGGATTCTGGAGAGTCCATCATTCTCCAAGTCCATTAGAACTAAGATTATTCTTTTTTTCCACACTAGTTAAAATATTAGTGCTCTGTTAGGTGTTCACAAAGATCTAAAATAACCTACCAAGGTCTTTAAGTTCCTTTGAGATCTAAGGCTCTGTGATGCTATGATGTTTAGTAATGTTCCTTAGGCAACAGGCAGAAGAAAATTAATAAAAATTATCCCTGTGACATTTTCACAAATCAATCCAGAAAAATACTTAATTTTATACATGTTAAAAAGTAATTCTTTCTGGATTCTTTACTTTCTCTCTTTTTGATATGGAATACACAAACATAAAATTCATTATCATCAAACTGGAAAATTATTTATAGATTTTCCCAGTACTTCCTAACTCTCTTATTTTAATTCACAGCAGTTTGTGCCTATCTTGTACTCTTTTTATTTTCAATACATTCCTCATTTGGAGATTGAGTTATTTTGAGTTTTCAATTGAAAGTTGTTTCTCAGGTTTTATTCTTAATTTATAGGACAGAAGAGTGTGACAATAATTATGTCCTAAGATAATTACCATTAAAATTATGCTCTTGATAATGAACCAAATAAGTAATCACAAGTAATGTAAGTAAGCTGAGCTTCTATTCTCATAATAAATTGAGAATACAATATTTAAATGAACTGTTCCATGTATACTAGGGCACACATTACCATATTAAAAAGATTAATATTAATACATTAACTTAAATCACATGGGAAGCTACTCATATAAAAATGCTAAAAATGTGGAGTGCCCAAATCTTGCATTCTTTTCCTTACTCTCAATCATTTGTAATATTAATTGCTCTAAAAGTTGGTAAAAATTCTCAAATGACAGGAAAGCTATGGTAATTAAGAGATACAAAATTGATTTATAATCAAAGATTCCCTTAATACATTTCCCTCCTTTCCCATACCTCCAGTTAATCTGCTTACCTTGAAAATCAGGAACTCTGATATCAACTCACTAAAGTAAAGCAAGGAATCTCTTGACTAGATGAGAGAAATGAATTCTCCCTTTCCTTGCATTTCCAGTAGAGAGCCTTTTAGAGAGCTTTGTTTGCTACAGCATTTCTGCCAGAGGCAGACTTGTTTGAAAATTTGTGGAAGAAAATTCTAGTGCAGGGAAGCTAGTTTTTCCACCAAGTCATCAGATTTTAAAAATGTTGTAAAATGTTCATGCCCTGGTCATGTCATAGAAAATACATTAGCACTGAATTATTTGGGGATCACCATTGCCAACTGATGTGGGTAAATTTCGAAAGCAGACCTTTCAGAGAATAAAAATCTGAGGCTTAGAATAAGAATTACAGGGATGTTTATTATATTATATTTCTATTACAATGTCATACTACACTTTCATGCTAGGATCCATGTATTATAGAATTGAAATTAGATATCAGAAATCACATAGGAATGTGAATAGAGATTTCTTGTAACTGTGATTAGGATAAAACTACTTAACCAATAATGGGGTAAAGGAGATAATCAGAAAAATTTTTTAAAAAGATCATTTTAATTACATAAAATTGTAAAGTTTTCCAATAACAAAATCAATGCAAGAAGACTAAGGTAAGGGAAAAAAATCATCCAATATCCCTTATAAGGGCTTAGTAGCAAAGATTAATAAAATTAGTAGCATTTGAGACAAAGAGCTATTGCTTAAAGGATAAATGATCAAGAGATATGAAGAAGCCATTCTAAAAATAATTTCAAATTATTAATAAACATAATAAAGATTAATTCACATGACTAATAAGAGAAATGAATATTTAAATAACTTAGATTTCACCTTGTACCCCCCAAAATTGTCAGTTTTAAAAGAGGAAATAGTCAATGTTTAAGAAGTTAGAGAAAGATAAGAATAATGATACTTTGTCAGTGAAGATGTGAGTTGGCTCAAGCTTTCTGAAAAGTAATTTAGAATTATGGAAAAAAACATTATTACAATGTCAATAACTTTTGAACAAGAGATCATCCTGTTAGACAAATCCCCCCAAGCAACTAAAATACAGAAAGGTCCTATGTATATCAACATATAGCAATACTTCTGTGGTAGCAAAGAACCAGAAATAAAGTCATTCTTCAATTGAGTGGAAAGAAAAAAATAACATGGAATCAATATCTGTATAATTATAATAGTATGATGACCAATCTTAATCCTCTCAAATCTCAAAGAATTTCAAAAAATATACTTCATTTTCTTAATTGTGGAAGTATGGAATTATGGATGTGGAATATTGGATATACTGTTAAACAAAAGCAATGTATCATTTAGTTTTGTTGAACTTTTATTTCTTTTGTTATGGACCTTTGGTTACTCCTCCAGGGGAATCTTGATCCAAAAGACTTGGAAAGAGGTGTCTGATTCTGTTGGGTAGAATGTGCAAGAAGCTTACCTTCTTTGGGGAACCCAAAGGAGGAAGACCTAGAAAAAGACTTAGAATTATCAATTACAGTAAAAGTATTTATTAGTATCATCTTATAAATTATAATACATGCATATAGACAAATGTATATATATAGTGTGAGTATATATGCATATATATTATAAATATGCATATTTTATGTATTTATACACACATATATTTTTATATTAGTAAAAAACCACAAGGAACTTGGGACACCTACACAGTTATGGTAATAAGTTTTATATGTATATATATATATATATATATATATATATATATATATATGTAATCACCTTGTGGACAGTGTGTGTGTGTGTGTGTGTGTATGCGTGTAACTGAAGATCAATCTTGGATTCTTCAAAACCATGCACATTTCATCCTGATTTGGTCTACAAAATCAAAAGAGGAGAAATATTTGCCTTGCCCTTTTCAGGACATGAGAGATGTTAGAAAGAATTTTGGAATAGTTGCAATGATCTGCAAGGACTTTTCTTTCCAGCATATAAAATGATAATTTATTGACTTTTCTAGGGATAGAAAATTAGGCACAAATACATTTAGCTGAAAAACTTTCTGGGTGATGCGAGTCTATGGTTCCATAACACATACAACAAATTATGATGCGTTTTAAAAAGATGTTAGGTTGATTCTATGCAAAGGCATCACTTAAATATATTTTTAAATATTAGTTAAGAGTAATTCTGGGATATAAAATGGCAGAGTAAACAGTGAATTACCATAACTCTCCCATGTTCACATCTGGGCATCCACAAAATAATGACACAAATGCTAGAGTGGCAAAATCATCAAGAAGGCAGAGTCAAACAATCTTTTAGCCCAAGAAACTTGGAGGATTGACAGGAAGTGTCCCTTTCTTTTGGGTAAAAAGGTAAGAGAGGATGGTTCCCAGCAAGCTAGTAGCAGTTCTCTCCTCAACATATCAGCAGGAAAGGCTGAGGCTTAGGATGGTGGAGCACATGAACACCAGCACCAGAACCCCCGATGTGCTTAGCAAAATGAGAGAAACCAGTGGACTCCAGTAGATTCTGGGAATCACCAATTACTGTGGTATAGTCCTAGCCAAACAGGCATGCCCAGACTTACATGTGCCTCAGCATAGTCTTGGACAGATGTCCTTTAATAGACAGAGCAACATGTGCAACAGAGTAAACCCAAAAAAATACAGAAACATCCCACCTGGTCTCAGAACACATTGTACAACACCTCTAGGATCCCATCTCAGCACCAGATAAGTTTCTAGACTCCCACAGCCTCCAGTAATGCCAGTCACCTTTCAAGTCATCCCCTCAAAGAACATCAAACACCAGATAGGCCACAGGCTTCAGGGCAGCATCAGTGTATCACCAGATAAAGAAAGGGGGCCTGTAGCCACTGGCACAAGAGGCCTGCATCAATATTCCTTCCACCTGGGAGCAAAACAAAGCTTTAGAGGAAAGGAGAGAGAAAGAGAGAGAGAGAGAGAGAAAGAGAGAGAGAGAGAGAGAGAGAGAGAGAGAGAGAGAGAAAGAGAGAACAATAACAAAAAAGAATCTGACCATAAACTGTTTACACCCCTACCCAGGAAATACATAAACACATGAAAAGGTGCAAAAGACCTATTACAATGGAAAGAAGTATGAGAAAGTGGATAATAAACATTGCTTGAACTTTACTCTCATCAGTATTTACTTGAAGAGGGAATGATATACACAATTTGTTTAATATAGAAATCTATCTTACCTGATAGAGAAGAGGGAGTAGATTAAGAGTGGGTACTGACAGAAAGGAAGGCAGATCAAGGAAGATGGTAGTCAGAACCAAAACACTGATGAGGAGAGAAAAGAGTGAAAAGAGTGAGGGGATGTCTCAAAATTACTAAGTTCAACCAAAAAATGAACAAGGAATAAACTTAGGATGTCAATAGATTATTGAAAAAGTTAGATATGGCAGACCTTAGGAAAAACTGAATGGAAACAGAAATAATATACTTTTTCCTCAGCAGCATGTGGCACCTACACTAAAATGCACCATGTAATTTTGCATAAAAACCTCAAAATCAAATGTAAAAAAGCAGAAATACTAAATATATGCATTTCAGATCACAATGCAAAAAATACATTCAACAAAAAGTGAAAAAAATGATTAAAATTACTTGGAAATTAATCTAATTCTAAAGAATAATTAGGTCAAAGATCAAATAATCATTTTTTTTTTTGCTGAGTCAATTGGGGTTAAGTAACTTGCCCAAGGACACACAGCTAGGAAGTGTTAAGTGTCTGAGGCCTGACTTCAAGGCTGGTGCTCTATCCACTGCACCTCCTAGCTGCCCCAACAATCACAAATTTTACTGAAGAAAATGACAAAAATGAGACATGTTAAAATTTATGGGATGCAGTCAAAGCAATGCTTAGGGAAAATTTATTTCTCTAAATTCTTACATCAACAATTTTAAAAAAAAACGGATCAATAAATTAGGCATATTTAAAAAAAAACTGAAAAAGAACAAATTAAAAATACCCAACTGAGTACCAAATTAGAAATACTGAAACTCAAAGGTGAGATTAATAAGACTAAAAAGTAAACAAATAAAAGTCTTATTGATCTCACAAATTATTGTAGGAGCTAGTTTTAGGGAAAAAGTAATAATATAAATAAGGTATTGGTTCATTTGATTTTAAAAGAGAAGAAAATCAAATATCCTTTATCAAAAATGAAAAGGATGAAATCACCACCAAAGAAGAAATTAAAACAACTATCAGGAAATATTTTGCCCAATTATATGCTAATAAATCTGACAATCTGAGTGAAATTGATGAATATTTATGAAAATATAAATTACATAGATTAGCAGAGCAAGAAATAGAAACCCCTGAATAACTCCTTCTCATAAAAAGAAATAGAACAAGCCATTAATGAACTTTCTAGTAAAACATCCCTAGGGCCAGATGAGTTCACAAATTAATTTACCAAACATTAAGAAAAATTAAGCCCCATAATATGTAAAGTATTTGAAAAATAGGTGAAGAAGAAACCCTACAAAATTTCTTTTATGGCACAATTATGGTGCTGATACCTAAGCCAGGAAGAGCTAAAACAAAGAAAGAAAATTATAAACCATTTCCTAAAGAATATTAAATGCAAAAATTTTGAACAAAATACTAGCAATGCAGCAAATTACAGCAATATTTAATGAGGATTATATATACTATGACCAAGTAGGATTTATGCCAGGAATGCAGGATTGATTCAGTATAAGAAAAACCATCAACAAAACTGACCAGATCAATAAGAAAACCAACAGATATAATATGATTAGCTCAAGAAATGTTGGAAAAGTTTTTGACAAATAGAGATCATAGGGATAAATGGAACATTCCTTAAAATGATAACCAGTATCTCTCTACACCATCAGCAAGTATTACATGTAATGGGGATAAGCTAGCAGTCTTTCCAAAAACATTAGGGGTGAAACAAAGGATGACCATTATTACCAAGATTATTCAGTACAGTACTAGAAGTGTTAGCTTTAGCAATAACAGAAGAAAAAAAAATCAAAGATATCAAAACATAATGAGGAAGCAAAACTTTCATGATTTGCAGATTTTATCATGGTATGCTTAAAGAATCCTGCAGAATCAACTAAAAATTACTTGAAATAATTAACAATTTTGGAAAATTTCCAAGGTATAAGTTAAACCAACATAAAAACATCAGCGTTCCTTTATATGACCAACAAAGTCCAATAGTAAGGTATAGAAAGAGAAATTCTATTTAAAATAACTACACAACATAAAGTACTTAAAAGTCTACCTGCCAAGACAAAACCCAGGAATTATATGAACACAATTACCAAACACTTTTTACACAAATAAAATCAGATCTAAATGATTGGAAAAATATTGATTATTCATTAATACACCGAGTTAATACAATAAAAATGATAATTTGACCTAAACTAACTTATTCATTGGCATAGCAATTGCACTACCAAAAAACTATCTGATAAAGCTAGAAAAAACAATTAATCTTAAAGACCAAGAAAATCAAGGGAATTAATGGGGGGAAATATAATGGAAATTAGCCTAATAATATCAGATCTCAAACTATATTATAAAACAGTACTCATCAAAACTATCTAGTACTGGGTAAGAAATAGAGTGGTGGATCAGGTACGTGAATAGTAGGTACGTGAAATAGTAGTCAATGACAAAAGTGACCTACTGTATGATAAACTCAACGACCTCAGCTTTGGGGACAAGAACTCACTTTTGAAAAAAATGCTGGGTTAACTGAAAAACAATATGATATAAACTAGGTGTAGACTAACATTTCACACTGTGTGCCAAAATAAGGTCAAAATGATTGCATGATTTAGACATCATAAAGAAATTAGAAGAGCAAGGAATAGTCTACCTGTCAGATAGAGAGCATTACAAAATTCAAAATAGATAATTTTGATTATATTAAATTAAAAAGCTTTTGCACAAATAAAACCAATGCAACCTACCCTTTGACCCAGCAGAATTTCTATTGGGCTTATATCCCAAAGAAATCATAAAGGAAGGAAAGGGCCTCACATGTGCAAGAATGTTTGTGGCAGCCCTTTTCATACTGGCTAGAAACTGGAAACTGAATGGATGCCCATCAATTGGAGAATGGCTGAATAAATTATGGTATATGAATGTTATGGAATGTTATTGTTCTGTGAGAAATGGCCAGCAGAATGATTTCAGAGAGTCCTGGAGAGACTTGCATGGACTGATGCTGAGTGAAATGAGCAGAACCAGGAGATCATTATACACGGCAACAATAATGCTATATAATGATCAGTTTTGATGGACATGGCTCTCTTCAACAATGAAATGTTTCAAACCACTTCCAATTGTTCAGTGAAGAAAGCCATATACACCCAGAGAGAGGGATGTGAAATGTGGACCACAACATAACATTTTCATACTCTCGATTGATGTTTGTTTACATTGTGTTTCCTTTATCTGATATTTCTTTCTTGTAGATATGATTTTTCTTGCACAACAATAAGTGTGGAAATATGTACACATATATTCGATTTGTCAAGTATTTTAATATAATTAACATGTAGCGGATATCCTGCCATCTAGGGGAGGGGTGGAGAGTAGGGAGGAAAAATTTGTAACAGAAAGCTTTGTAAGGGTTAATGTTGAAGAATTACCCATACATATGTTTTGCAAATAAAATAAAAAATATATATTAAAAAAATTTTAAAAAGCAATGCAACCAAAATCAGATAGAAAACAGATAGAAACACTTTGGAAAGTGTCTCTGATAAAGGCTTGATTTCTCAAAAAAAATGAGTCAAATAAGAATACAATACCCATATGATAAATGGTCAAATGATATGAACAAGAAGTTTTCAGATGAAGAAATCAAAATTACCTATAAGCATATGAAGAAGTGCTATAAATGACATTTTTATTAGAGAAATGCAAATTAAAATAACACTGTGATACAACCTGACACCTATCAGCATGGCCAACATGACAAAAAAGTGACAAATGATGGAGAGGGTGTGGGAAAATTGGGACACTAATGCACTGGTGGTGGAGTTATGAACCATTCTGGAGAACAATTTGGAAATATGCCCAAAGGGTAACCAACCTAAGCATACCTTTCGTTCAGCAATACCACTAATAGGTCTATATCCCAAAGAGACTTTTTAAAATGGGAAAAGGGGCTACATGTGCAAAAATATTTATAGTAACCCTTTTCATAGTGGCAAAATATTCAATAGTGAAAGGAATTCTCATGAATTGGGAAATGGCTGACCTAGTTGTGGTATATTTTTTTCAAGTTGTGGTATATTAATTTAAGGGGATGTTCTTGTACAATAAGAAATGAACAGGCAGATTTTAGAAAAATCTGGAAAGACATATTAATTGTTGCAAAATGAGCAGAACCAGGAAAATATCATACACAGTATCAGCAACATTGTGTGATGATGAAATATGATTGGTTCAGCTCTTCTTAGCAACACAATGATCCAAGACCAGTACAAAGGACTGATGAAGGAAGATGCTATCCATTAACAATAATAACAAAAAAAAACAGATGGACTTAGAATGCAAATATATTTTTTCATTTTGTTCCTTCTCATGTATTTTTTCCATTGAACCTGTTTCTTCCTATACAACCATGATTAACATGGAAATGTTTTACAAGATAGCACATGTGTAAACTATAGCAGTCTACCATCTTCAGAAGAAGGAAGGAGAGAGAAAAATTCGGAATTCAAAAACCTTGTAAAAATGAATGTCAGCTGATACATTGTTGGTGGAACTGTGAATGGATCCAACCATTCTGGAGAGCAATCTGGAACTATGCTGAAAAAGTTATCAAACTGTGCATACCATTTGACACAGCAGTGTTTCTACTGGGCCTATATCCCAAAGAGATCTTAGAGGAGGGAAAGGGACCCACATGTGCAAAAATGTTTCTGGCAGCCCTTTTTGTAGTGGCTAGAAACTGGAAGCTGAATGGATGCCCATCAATTGGAGAGTGGCTGAATAAATTATGGTATACGAATGTTATGGAATATTATTGCTCTGTAAGAAACGACCAGCAGGATGATTTCAGAGAGGCCTGGAGAGACTTGCATGAACTGATGCTGAGTGAAATCAGCAGAACCAGGAGAACATTATACACAGCAACAAGACTATATGATGATCAATTCTGATGGACATGATTCTCTTCAGCAATGATGTGATTTAATCCAGTTCCTATTGTTTAGCGATGAAGATAGTCATATACATCCAGAGAGAGGCCTGAGGGAACTGAGTGTGAACCAAAACACAGCATTTTAATGCTCTCTGTGAATATTTTCCTGCATTTTGTTTTCCTTCTTAGGTTATTTTTTTCTCTCTTTCTAGATCGGATGTTTCTTGTGCAGTAAGATAACTGTATAGATATGTATACATATATTGGATTTGTCATATAATTTAACATATTTAGCATGTATTAGATTACCTGTCATCTAGGGGTGGGTGGTGGGGGGAAGGAGGGGAAAAGCTTGGAACAAAAAAAAAAGTTTTGCAAAGGTCAATGTAGAAAAATCACTCATATGTTTTGTAAATAAAAAGCTTTTAATAAAATAAATAAATAAGGAAAAAATGAATGTCAGAAATTTTCTTAATGTGTGACTGTGGGAAAATATTATTTAAAATACAATGAAAAGTTCATAGGTCATAAAATATTAGAGCTTAAAAGGACCTAGAGATCATCTAATCAGCATTTGGTATAGGCTAAAAGCTATCAGGGAAATAAACAAGTCTCAATTCTCAACTTTGTAAAATGAGAATAATATCTTCCCTATTTCATAGGGTTATTATGGGAAATCAAATAAAATCAGTGATTTTAAGACTAAAAAGAGATATTAGATATAAACAAGTCCCATATCTTCCTTTCATAGATAAGGAAATTGAGACATTGAGAAGGTAAAGTAACTTACTCAGAGTCATATGATTAATAAGTATTTGAGCTGAGATTTGAAACAAAGTCTTCCTATGCTCTATCAACCATATTTGACTATCTCTTCTCTCTCTTTTTTTTCTTACAAAATTGCAACATCTAACTTTTTCAGTCCTATGACTATTCTACCTTTTTCCACGATCTTTCAAAATCTCTAACAATGGCTCAGTGATCATTTCTGTTTATTTTTTCAAATTCACATCCTCCACCTCTAGTCCCAAAGTGTCTTCCTACACATGCTCTACTCTATCCTTGACAACCAATTTAATTCAAATTAGCAAATATGCATTGAGCACCTACTGTGGGAATTTGGCATAGTAAATAGTGTTCTGAATTAAAAGTCAGGAAGATCTGGACCCTAATTTTCACTTTGACACTATCATGTCACTCTGACCTTCAGACACTGTTCTAATGCTAAAAGTTATAGACTACTAGGACTTGTTATAGATGGAAATTTTCCATATTGATGAAATCCAAGGTCCTTCAACTTTTTAACTTTCACTGGTAAACATACATATTTGAATATATAAACCTAATACCTAACCAAAGTTGATAAAATCATATTTACCTCAAATACAATCTAATAAAAAGGGTTTTTTTACAATTGTAATAAAAAGAAAGATGGATAAATATACACATGAATATGTTATCTATAGCCACCAAACTAAATACCATAAAGATTAATTACTATGTAGGAAGAAGACCACCAAAAGCACCCAGAAAATCATAGGAGACAAATTCTTTTTTTTTACAGAACATATAAGTGATTTTTCTACATTGACCTTAGCAAAATTTTTTGTTCCAAAATTTTTTTGTTCCAGATTTTTCCTCTCCTTCCCCCCACTCCGACCCTTAGATGACAGGTAGTCTAATACATGTTAAATGTTAAATTATATGACAAATCCAATATATGT
>JAJPUD010010485.1:0-40655 GCA_023553655.1 Myrmecobius fasciatus
GAATAACTAATTCTTTATTTCCTGCCATCTTATTTACCCAAGTTATATTTTCCCCTTTCCTTTCCCCTTTTTCCCTTCCCCCCTCCTCAGTACTTTGCTTTTGATGACCCCCTCCCCCAAACAATACTTCACCCTTTAGATCCCCTCCCCCTGTTTTTATTCCTTTCCCCTGATTCTTCTATTTTCCCTTCTATTAGTTTGTCCCTTACTTTTCCTCCTTTTCCTCCCCTTTCCCTCTAGCAACAGGCAAGTTTGTATGTGAAATCAAATGTCTGATATACACTTTTAGAGCCCAACCTGATGAGAGTGAGATTTACACAGTGCTCATCTCCCTCCCCTCTTTCTCTCAATTATATTAGGTTTTCTTTGCCTCTTCAAGTGATTTTACCTTGTTTTTACCTCCTTTTTTTTAGATCTTATTTTACCATTTTTCCCTCTTTTCCCCAGTATGACAACATTTTCCCCTCTAGTTCTCTTTTTCATATTATCAAAGTAATATCTAGTTAATTATACCCCCAAACTTTGAGTATCTCCCTAGTAGAAATAAAGTTCTCAAGAGACCTGTCCTTTTTACCTTTTTATGCATCTCTTGAGTTCTGTGTTTGGGTGTCGAATTTTTTGTTCAGATCTAGTCTTTTCATTAGAAATAGGTGAAATTCACCTATATCATTGAGTGACCATCTTCTTCCCTGGAGGATAATGCTTATTCTAGCTGGATAGGTTATTCTTGGCTGTAATCCAAGTTCCTTTGCCCTTTGGTATATCTGGTTCCATGCCCTTCGATCCTTCAGTGTGGAAGCTGACAAATCCTGTGTGATTCTAATTATTGAACCTCGGTATTTGAATTGTTTCTTTCTAGCTGCTAGCAGAATCTGTTCCTTGGTGCTATAGTCCTGAAATTTAGCCACGATATTCCTTGGGGTCTTAATTTTGGGGTCTCTTTCAGGAGGCGATCGGTGAATTCTTTCAATGATGATTTTGCCCTTTGATTCTACAATCTCAGGGCAGTTTTCTTTCAGGATTTCCTGGAAGATAGTGTTTAGATTCTTTTTTTTTCATCATGGCTTTCAGGAAGTCCAATAATCCTTAGATTCTCTCTCCTAGATCTATTTTCTAAGTCAGTTGTTTTTCCTAGGAGATATTTCATATTTTCTTCTAATTTTTCATTTTTTTGTTTTTGTTTGACTGATTCTTCAAGTCTTAGTGAGTCATTCACTTGCATTTGTTCAATTCTTATTTTTAAAGTGTTGTTTTCTTCAGTTACCTTTTTAAGCTTTTTTTGTAACTGGCCAATTTGTTCATTGCACTCTTTTTCCACTTCACTAATTTTATTTTTTAATAAATTGGTGTCTTTTTCATATCTCTTTTGCAGGGCATCATATCCTTCTTGCACTGATTTCAGTTTATTTTCCCATTTATCCTCCAGCTCTCTTTTGAGGTTCTTTATGCAGTCTTCCAGAAAGGCCTTTTGAAAAGCGGACCAGGGATGGTCCTGGGTGATGTTCTCTGGATTTTTGTCTAAAGGAACCTCTGGCTCTGGGGTCGTTTCTTTGCCTTGATAAAAGCTGTCTATGGTGAGAGCTCTCTTTTGCTTCTTCTTCATATTTTTTTTTTTTTAGACAGTGTGGATATCTCTTTAAGGTAGGGAAAAAAAAAAGCTGCGGCTGCAAAAAGCTTTGCCCTGGGGCACTTCGGCGAGTTGACTTAAGGTGCTGGGCCGGTGGGGGCTAGGACTAAGTCCGAATTACTCCTTAAACAAGGCAAGTCTGCCAGAACATCTGCCCCCAATCAGGGCAGAGTGCCCGGAGTGCCTCAGATATACTCCAGGTGTTTGGAATTTGGATTTTGGAGTTTGGAATTTCTTCCACGATGAGCTGAGCTGAGTCCCACCCTCACTTCCGGCCTGCGCAGTTGTCGTCTATTTATCTCTCTGTCCGAGTCTGACTAACCTGATATGAAGTTATCCAGAGAGCTGTGCCCAAATATTTCTGAGTTCGTTGACTTGAAGATCATTTCGGAGGCTTATTTTATTGTTGATTTGAGAGAAGATCGGAGGAGAGGCAGAAAGTCACCTTTTCACTCCGCCATCTTGGCTCCGCCCCCCCTAATGAATATTAATGAAAAAATCTTAAATAAGATATTAGCAATGAGATTACAGAAAGTCATCCACAGGATAATACCCTATGAACAAATAAGATTTATACTAGCAATACAGGACTGGTTCAATATTAGGAAAACTATCAGCATCATCAACTATATTAATAATCAAACTAACAAAAATCATATGATTATCTCATTACATGCAGAAAAAGCCTTTGATAAAATCCAACACCATTTCCTATTAAAAACACTAGAGAGTATATGAATAAAAGCACTTTTCATTAAAATGATCAGTAGCATCTATTTAAAACTATCAGCAAGCATCATATGTAATGGAGACAAACTAGAACTATTTCCAATAAGATCAGGAGTGAAACAAAGCTGCCTATTATCACCATTACTATTCAATATTGTATTAAAAATGTTAGCTTTGGCAATTAGAGAAGAAAAACAGATTAAAGGAATGAAAGTAGGTCATGAGGAAACCAAATTATCACTCCTTGCAGATGATATGATGGTATACTTAGAGTACCCTAGAGACTCAACTTAAAATTACTAGAAACAATTCACAATTTTAGCAGTTGCAGGATGCAAAATAAGTCTACATAAATCATCAACATTTTAATGTATCTCCAACAAAGTCTAGCAGCAAGAGATACAAAAAGAAATTCCATTCAAAATAACTGTCAGTGGTATAAAATATTTGGGAATCTATCTGCCAAGGGAAAGTCAGGAACTATACTAACAAAACTACAAAACATTTTCCACACAAATAAAATCAGACCTAATCAGTTGGGAAAATATCAAGTGCTCATACGTAGGCTGAGCAAATATAATAAAAATGACAATACTACCTAAATTAATCTACTCCCAAGAATCAGTCAAACTCCCAAGAAATTATTTTGTAGATCTAGAAAAAAATAGTTAACCAAGTTCATCTAGAAGAGCAAAAGGTCAAGAATTTCAAGGGAATTAATGAAAAATAAATGCTAATGAAGGTGGCCTAGCTGTGCCAGATCTAAAACTATATTATAAAGCAGTGGTCATCAAAATCATTTGATACTGGCTTAGAAATAGAGTATTTGTTCAGTGGAATAGGATAGGATCAGAGGACAAAATAGGCAATAACTATAGCAATCTAGTATTTGACAAATCCAAAGACCCCAGCTTTTGGGATAAGAACTCACTATTTGACAAACCTGCTGGGAAAATTGGACACTAATATGGAAGAAATTAGGGCTTAACCCACATCCAACATCACATATCAAGATAATATCTAAATAGGTTGATGATTTAGAAATAAAGAATTATAAACAAATTAGTGGAACATAGAATAGTTTACCTCTCAGATCTGTAGAGAAGGAAGGGATTCATGTCCAAAAAATAACTGAAACTCATTATTGATTACTAGAAAGATAATTTTTATTATATTAAGTTAAAAAGTTTTTGTACAAACAAAACTAATGCAGACAAGATTAGGAGGGAAGCAATAAATTGGGAAATCATCTTTACATTTAACGATTCTGATAAAGGCCTCCTTTCTAAAATATATAGAGAATTGACTCAAATTTATTAGAATTCAAGCCATTCTCCACTTGATAAATGGCCAAAGGATATGAACAGACAATTTTCAGATGAAGAAATTAAAACTATTTCTAGTCATATGAAAAGGTATCCCAAATACTATTGATCAGAGAAATGCAAATTAAGACAACTCTAAGATACCACTACTCAGATTATATTATACTCAGAGAATAAGCATGATTATGCCTGTTTTATATATGAAAATATTGAATCTCTGGATAAATTACTTTCCCAGTATCATACAATCCTTCCATACAAATCTGGATGACTTGAAAAGCAAACCTCAGTATTGATGGAAGTTCATTTTTCTTTATAGGTAGATCACACTTTATTTTTCCACTATGTAAATATTTTTTCATTGTTTAGTATTTTGTTTTTCTCCAGTTACGTGTAAAAAAAATTTTAAACTTTGAATTTCAGATTCTCTCTCTTTCTCCTTCCCCATTTCCCCTCATTAAGAAGGCTGTCAGATTGGCTAAGATGACAAGAAAAGATAATGAAGAATGTGGGAGGGGATGTGGAAAAACTGGGACAGTGATTCATTGTTGGTGGAACTGTGAATGGATCCAACCATTCTGGAGAGTAATTTGGAACTATGCTCAAAAAGTTATCAAAATGTGCATACCCTTTGACCCAGCAGTGTTTTTACTGGGCCTATATTCCAAAGAGAACTTAAAGGAGGGAAAGGGACCCACATGTGCAAAAATGTTTGTGGCAATCCTTTTTGTAGTGGCTAGAAACTGGAAACTGAATGGCTGCCCATCAATTGGAGAATGGCCGAATAAATTTTGGTATATGAATGCCATGGAATATTATTTTTCTGTAGAAACTACCAGCAGGATGATTTCAGAGAGCCCTGGAGAGACTTGCATGAACTGATGCTAAGTAAAAGGAGCAGAACCAGGAGATCATTATATACAGCAACAAGACTATACGATGATCAATTCTGATGGACATGGCTCTCTTCAACAATAAGATGTTTCAAACCAGTTCCAGTTGTTCAGTAATGAAGAAAGCCATATATACCCAGAGAGAGTCCTGTGGGATCTGAGTGTGGACCATAACATAGCATTTTCACGCTTTCTCTTGATGTTTGCTTGCATTTTGTTTTCCTTCTACGTTTTTTTTTTTCTTGCATATCCGATGTTTCTTGTATAGCAAGATAAATATGTATACATATATTCAATTTGTCAAATATTTTAATATGATTAGCATGTGTTAGGCTACCTGCCATCTAGGGGAGAGTGTGGGGGGAAGGAGGGAAATATTTGTAACAAAAAACTTTGCAAGGGTCAGTTTTGAAAAATTACCCATGCATATGTTTTGCAAATAAAAAGCTTTAATTAAAAAAAAAAGACTTCCATGAGATGATACAAAGTAAAATGTACTGAGTACAAAGTAACAGCAGTATTGTAAAATGATCGGCTGTGAATGACTTTTCTATTCTCAGCAGTACAATAATCCCGGACAACTTTGGAATGACTTAAGATAAAATAAATATTATCCATATCCATTGAAAGAATTGATAGTGTCTGAATACAGATTGAAGCATACTTTTTTTTTTCTTGCTTTATTTTTCTGGAGGCTTTTTTGTGACTTTTATCAAAATATTTTGCAAGATTCCCCATGTGCCTTCTCAATGAGGGGAGATGAGGAAGGAGAAAAAGGGAGAATCTGGAACTCAAAGTTTAAAATTGTTTTATAGGTAACTGGGGAAAAACAAAGTACTAAACAATGAAAAAATATTTATATAGTGGAAGGATAAAGTGTGATCTGCTTTCTATGTAATTTCCATCAATACTGAGATTTGCTTTTCAAGTCATCCAGATTTGTATGATACTTGGAAAGTAATTTAGCCCGAGACTCAATGTTTTCATATATAAAACAGGCATAATCATGCTTATGCTCTATGCCTAACAGAGTAATTGTTAAAAAACAAAAACAAAACCTATTCTTGTACTATTATTAAAGTTTCTATAGAAATTTTGATTTTTTTCCAAAAGAAAAGCCTCTATGCTAACCAAATCTAGGATTTCAAGGAGCAGAGATTAATACTCCAGTGATGTTAACTAGAGACTTATAGGAACTTACCAATGGATTTAGTGGACATTCCCACTGATATATAGAGGGAAAAAGAAGATATTCCAATTCACCATCACTTCCTGAATTACTGTCTTTGGATATGAAGATAAATACTCATTTTTTTTTAAGGAAGTCAACTCTCTGCAGAGTTAGTCCAAAGAACAGATGATTCACACATATTAAGGGCTCTGCCAATTTTATATTAATGTAGACAGAAGGATTGAAACTTTTACAAATATATAATCTTAGGATACAGTGGACCTCAGGGATCTTAACATATACCAAATCACAAATAGATTTTATGTGTAAGGCTAAACATATAATCTAGTAGACTACTTTGAAGTCAGGAGCTATAATGGTGGATATTCATCAGTCATTCAAATCATCTTTATATTTTCCTTCCTCATCTTGGTGAAGGACATTATCTAACCAGACTGCATTGAATATGCCATTTGGGAAATAATACTAATCTCCTTAGATCAGATCAGAGGATTTACTTATGAGTGAAAAACAGAAAAAAAGTTAAATAGACATTACTACAGACATATAAACAGCTCTCTCCAATGTGTGTCTTCATATTATCTTCCCTTATCAGCTGCCTCTCATGTCTAGTTCTGAGATCTGATGTGACATTCCAAAGCCTATTGATTGTTTTTTATCTGCTTGCATGATGCTGACAAATTGCAGAAGGTTTGGGGTTCTGCTGCTTCATTCAATAGAAACAAAGCCTTCTGGGGCAGAGTAGTGCTTTTTCTGGCAGAAAGACAACAGATGGAATATAAGCGGGTTTAGAAGCTCTGGGAATATTAATAGTATTACATAAAAATAAATAAAATGCAGCCATACAGCCCCAAATCATTATCCTTCATGAGAATTTCTCATAAAATAACTCATTTAAAAGACTGAGGTATTATTTAGTGAAGAGAGATGATAACTAAGAATCAGAATATAGTTTGCATGTTTTAATTCCATCACCAAACCTTTCTGGGATTCATGTCCCATATGCAAAATGATAATAGCAAATAGTTAATTAGAAAAGGAATTTGGAAAGCTATGGATCAACAACTCACTGAAAGTGTACAATATCATTAATCATTGTAAAAATATGTTTTCACTCTTGCATGCTAATGCTTCTCAGTTTTATTGATGTAGCAGAATGAAAACTCCTAACAGACTTCTAGATTTCTGAAATCACAATAGCATTTTGGAAATTTAAAATGGAAATGAAATTCTTTTACCCCAAAATCTTAGAGGCAGTACTAAGGGCTGTATTTATAATAAGATGACTCAGCTTTTATTTACAACTCTATCAGGGAAGCTAGGTGGTATAGTGAATATAACACCATGACTAGTCAGAAAGACCTGTATTCAAATGTGACCTTAGACAATTATTAACTGTTTGTGAGCCTAAATAAGTCATTTAACCTTGTTTGTCTCAACTGAGCTGGAGAAAGAAATAGCAAACCAAGAAAACTCCAGAAATGACAACTGAAGAGCAAATTACTTGCTGCATGTATGATCTTGGACAAGTCATTCAGATTCTCTGGACCACACTTCTGGAACTCTACTCTTCAGCCAAGTGGGATATTCCTCCCTTAGGGAACTCCATATTCTATCTCCTTGGAGATGATTGTCTCTGATATATGGAATTCACTCCTTTCTTATCTTTCCCTCTTAGAATCCCTTGGCTAATAATAATAATAGTAATGGTTAGCATTTATATAATGCTTTTTGTATGTTTATTCATTTGATCCAGCCACCAATCTTTTGAAATTATCCTTATTTTACAAAGGAGGAAACTGAGTTACAGAGTTCACTTAGCTAGTAAATATTTGAGAGAGGATTTGAGCTCTCTTCCTGACTCAAAACTACTATAGGTTAAATGAAAGAGTCAAAGTAGTTAAGATCCAAGATCCTTTCTATTTCAAAATCTGTGATTCTTCTCACTGTCTTTCCATTGCCTCAAAGGACTGACATCTTTTCTGCTTCCAAATTCAGAGACATTGAACAAATTATTTATTTCAAAGGTATAAATGGCTCTGTGTTCATTGTTACAACTCAAATTTTGGGAATAATGTTCCTTTTATACCCTTCTATTCTCAGATTGATGAGGCATTGCTCAAAAGTATTGCTTTATTCTAGAATCCAGATTCACAACAGAGAAGAAAAAATAATTTGCACATTAACTTGCAATTAATTATTAGTTGCATAGTGACTAGCAGTAAACGAATCTCTCAGACAAGTAACTTCTCTCTGGGCCTCAATTTATTCATCTGTAAAATAAGGAGTTTGAATTATATAATTCTCATTTTAATGGGGACATGGTAATTTGATCCCCCAATTATGTACCTATGGAGCTTCATTTCCAGTCACCTCAGTCTGAGACTGAATTTCAGAAGCAGTATTTGAGCAGCTCTTTATTAAATCATTTCAGACTGCCTTATGACCTTCTAGACAACTTCTTTTTGTTACCTTTCTTCTCTCTTTGGTGTAATTAAAATTTTCTTGTCCTGAGGTTTTCTCCAATCTTCATAGTAAGAAAAAAGTCCTGTTTGGGGAATCAGAAGGCTTGGATTGGAATCCTTTTTTTACTGTTTTGTTGTAGGGTGAGCCGGAACAAATCACATTCTCTTGTTGTTTCTCAGTTTTCTCATCTACAAAAGGCAGAAATTAGACCAAGTGACTTCCAACATATCTTGTGATCTATTAAAAATAAATATTATTGCAGGTCTTTCAAAATAAGCATGTTTTTATCTGTTACTTAAAGTGTGGCTAAAAGTAATCCTATTCTAATGCTTCTACTGCAGCAGGAAAGTAACATTGGATTCTTTTTACTTAATAAAAATTGGGGGAGTAACATTCGTTTCTTAAAGGAGTACAATTTGAGCCCCAGTGAAACCTAATCTGATGGTGCAGTGGATCAACTGTCGTGCTTAGGCTCAGGAATACTCATCTTCCTGAGGATGATTTTTTTTTTAATTTCAGATACATGTATAATTTTCTTCTCTTTCCACCCTCCATTAACCATTTACTATATCTAAAACAGAACAACAGAAACTGTACTTGAAAGAGGTTAAACTACTCTATTTTCTATTCCCTGGGATGATACAACCTTCATTTTATCCCATTTTCTTTCCTACTTCACCACATATATTCTCTTTCCTTCTTGCTTTCCACTTGTTTTTTTTTTTTTTCCAGGGGAACTGTAATCAAATCAATATTTCCATTGTCTCTAGAAAAGGAATAACAATTGAATGTGCTATTATTCCACTCTTTGTGATTTCCCAGACTCTTAACTCCTCTTCCAACTTATCAATTTTGAGATATTTTCAGTAAGTATTTTGAAGATAAGGGCATTTCACTTTGGTATCTGTATCTTTTGGTGCTTAGTACAATGGAGATAATAATCTACATACTACAAGCATATGGTAAAAAAATTAATAAATCTTTTTATTCATTATTTTATGATTTTTAGAGAGTAAATGACCTATCACTAATTTTTCAAGAAAGGCAACAATGGAGGGTGGAGGAAGAAGTGAATTACAAATTAATTAGAATTTTTTTAAAAAAGGAATTATATTGGTAAGTCACAATTGTGAATAAAACAATACTTCTGAATGATCTAGTCTAGAATATGTGGACATAGAGAAATGGGAAAGTGCCATCACAGCATCACTGGAGGAGGAAAAAAATTAGAAAGAACAATAAATATAACAATAAAGCTCTTCTTCACTGATGTCCATGATTTTGTAAGTCTCAAAGGCAGTGTAATAGAATTTGATTACTTTTTCAGTATCTCTAGAAAAGTAATAAGCTACATCTAACCTGTAGTCATTCTAGATTAAAAAAAAAAATCACAGAACCTTAGTATTTCAAAGTAACTTAGAGTTTAAGCTATATCACAGAGTTTGACATAGAAAAGATTACATAGGTAATTGTACAGATGAGAAAACTATAGCCCAAAGAGATGTAGAGCTTGTCTAATGTCATATGGATAATGAGATGTGGATTTTGAACCCAGATCTTTCAATTCCAAATTCAAAACTCTTTGTACTATGCAATAGTGTTTACATACAAAAGATTCTTCCATGATGTCTCTGGCAAGTTTATTCTCACTCTGAACATTTCTAATGATAGGAACAGAGAATACCATAGGAATCTCATTGGAAGTCCATTCTATTTTTGAACATCTTTAATTGTCATATGTATGTGTGTATGTACATACACACATATATAACCATATACATGTGTGTGCATATATTCATATGTGTACACACTAATAGTAGCAAGAATATAGTGCTGCGGAAAGGGACCCACATGTGCAAGAATGTTTGTGGCAGCCCTTTTTGTAGTGGCTAGAAAATGGAAACTGAAGAGATGCCCATCAATTGGAGAGTGGCTGAATAAATTATGGTATATGAATGTTATGGAATATTATTGCTCTGTAAGAAACGACCAGCAGGACGATTTCAGAGAGGCCTGGGGGGACTTGCATGAACTAATGCTGAGTGAAACGAGCAGAACCAGGAGATCATTATACACAGCAACAACAGTATTACATGATGATCAATTCTGATGGACATGGCTCTCTGCAACAAAGAATTGTCTCAAACCAGTTCCAATTGTTCACTGAAGAAAACCATACACACCCAGAGAGAGGGATATGAAATATGGACCACAACGTAACATTTTCATGCTCTCTATTGATATTTGCTTGCATTGTGTTGCCTTTCTCTGATTTTCTTTTTTTTTTTTCTTGTAGATAGGATTTTTCTTGTCAAGTATTTCAACATTATTAACATGTAGTGCACTTCCTGCCATCTAGGGAAGGGGAGAGGACTGGGGGTAATATTTGTAATGGAAAGCTTTGTGAAGATCAATGCTGGGGAACTACCCATACATATGTTTTACAAATAAAAAGCTTTAATAAAAAAAAGAATATACTGCTGTGATTTTTCTGGGAAGTGGACATCATGATAATATAATTCTCAAGATTACTTCAAAGACATTTTATATTTCACCTCAGTTCTGTACTGTCTAAATAATTCACTCTGGGTCCTCATTTCTAGCAATTCAAAACAAGAGTTGAGTTTGTTTTGTCTGTTTGTGTTCATGCTTTAAAATGCAGAAAAAAAATCCCTTGACTGCAATCAGCACCAGACAAGAGAACTCTCAAATCTTTGACACTCTCAAATTTACAAAGTTTCCTGAAACATTGGTCACATCCATCTGGGGATCACTGTTCAGTCTAATATGCTTAGTGGTAGCATCATTTAGGAATCCCATTGTCCAAGTTCATTAAACTCAGAGACTTCTCCAAATGTCATGTCAAAACATTAATTATGCGTTGTGGTGGAAGGATGGCCTTTCCCTTCAGTTTCTCATTCAAAGTTCAGAATGAGCCACTTACACCAGAGAGTTGAAGTAAGAGAAGAATAGAATAGAATAAATCTCCTTTTAAAGTTAACTGATTAGTCCACTCCTCCTGGCTTAATAGCCACTCCAATATGATGCATTTTTGATAATAGCCTCCTTCTACCCTCCCCATTATCAATTGATGAAGGGACCAAAAAGATGATTACTTTATTATCTAAAAGTTGAACTAGAACACATTGTCTGTTGAAAGTCTGCACATAGCCATGGTAAGCAATTATCATTATATTCTCGTGTATATACATAAGAAATCTACATCTATATCATCTTTAGGCATGAATATGAGATGTGTGTGTGTGTTTAGGTGCTCAGGCTTTCCAAGAATTGAATAATCAATGCCATTTGAATTTAAAACAAAAAGATCCCTTAATGGAAAAGAAATTGCAGATTTCAGTTATTTTTTTGATTCAATAAACGAATGAAAAACAGTATTTATTAAGTTCTTACTATGGGTCAAATACTATAATAAGTGATGGAGTTACAAAAACAAAACACACAAGCAAACAAACCAATCAACCCTCCCCTCCCCCCAAAAAACAAAACAAAACATCAAGTGCAGCAATTCATTTCTTCAAGGAGTTTACATTTTAATAGATGAAAACTACATAAAGGGGAGCTGGGTGTGGAAACAGTGTAGAATAGGGGAGGAACCTGGAAATAGTTGGGAACTGGTGTTGTTGCTGGTTCCAAGCAAGATAAGTTAAAAATTTGCCTCTTGGAGCCCGAAGTTCCAGAGGCTATCTGAGTTCTGGTCATAGGAGGAAGAAGAGGGCAAGACAGCAGGTGGTATGGTTTGGAAACGGCTGGAAGGTAACATGGTGACCAGGGCCTGGGCAATATAGAGTGAAATCTGAACTTTCAGAGATCAGAGATATGTCATTATATTAAATAATACAGCAAAATAATTCAACTCCCTTTCTTCTATTGAGCTAAAATTTAATCCTTCTTTTATCTGACAATATTTTTTAACAATAGCCATCATAATTCTCTAAAATATTAGCATCTGCAATTTTTCAATTGTCCCTTCTATGACATCATTTTAAGTCCCTCAGCATCCTGTTCATACATCTCTCAACTAGCCCCAGTTTTATTCTGGGTCTCTTATGATAAGTTATAGAGAATCTCTCTATAAAACTGCAATGATCCACTATACCTTTATTCACATGATGCCCAAGGCAGCTGGTCCATTAACTGTCATCTTAGTTGTCCCAGAGAAAGTCAATTCACTATGTGATTAAAAAAAATGAATCACAATTAATGACTCAGAAGACAGTTTCTTAGAATATTTCCAGTTATGTGTTAAAAAGCACAGAACATGTTTTGTTCTTCATAAAGAACACATATTTTAGTCAATTTTTTAAAAGGACATTTCTATCATTGCACTTCAATCTATTCTGATTTAGATTAAAGTTTGTAGATTAGGCCTGACCTTATCTATCATCAACTGAGAGTTGTCTTCTGGTAATAGTGTGGGACTAGTTAATAGGGTTGGGTACACATTATAGCTGAGAAGCTCTGGGTTATCACTGATGCTTGCAGTTACTATGGAAACCAACTTGGTTTGCATTTTTCAAAGATAAGGAAAGAAGGAAGGAAGAAAAGAAGGAAGGAGGGAAAGGAAGAGAATTCCTTGAAAGAAAATTCCTTATCATAAATAAACAGATTCATTCATGGAAAAATGTTTTGTCTATAAAACTGTAGTAGGAGTGAGTGAGAACCTGTCTTAAATTTTTGAGGAGATAATAATGTAAATATAACTTTGAAACCATAATTTGAAAGGTTGAAGTGATTTAAAATACCCTGTGGATCAAACACCTGTAACACATAAACATATACAAACATTTTTTAGGGAGCTTATAATTTGACTATTAAATTTATAGTTTGATGCAGATTACCCTGTGACATGTTAACATTATGCAGCTCTTCAATATCTCTGCAAAAGTACCAGTTGCCTAAATTCTCTTGTAGGGAAAGGAACAAAACTGAAAGGCCCAGTATTCTCTTTTTGGCAAACTGATTTTATAAGTAGTACATGATGTGGAGATCTTTAAATATCCAAATTTTTAAATGGCAGAGCAATTCCTTTTTTATTTTTTCCCTTCCATTAATTTCTTCCAATACAAGTGAATTATTTAGGATTTGGGATGCTTAATTTCCCATCTCTCTTCCTGCTTCTAATTTGCAGAAAAACAGTTTGCAATATAGAACAGCAATAGGAAGGTTCCAATGAAGTGGCATGGGAGAGAAAGGCTAGCAAGAGAAAACATACAGAGTATAGAATGTGACTATACAATGACCCACATGATGCCTCACAAAGACATGTGTCACAGGGCTACTTTATGTCCCTGCCTTCCCATTTCACTCCCTAGTCTCATTTATCTATTCTATTTTTCACTTTCTCTTCTGCCTGGCTCTCCACATTCATTTGAAGTCTGCTTCTCCAGAGACCATATTTTGCATTTGCAAGATAGGAGTGTTACGAATCATAAATGATTTCAGAAATAGGAAAGAAAAAAAATTGGGGGGGGGGAACTAAGCATTTATAGCATTTATATAACTACTGTCAGGCACCATGCTAAGAATTTTCCAAATATTATTTCATATAACAACAACAACAACTAGCATTTTATGTAATGTTTATTATATGTCAGGACCTAATAAGCACTTTAAAATTATTTCATTTGATCCTCATAATAGCTCTATGAGATACGTGCTATTAGAAACTGCATTTTACAGATAAAAAAACTGAGGTAAACAGAGTTAAGTGATTTGCCCAGGATCACATAGCTAATAAATATCTAAAACCACATTTGAACTCAGGAAGATGAGTCTTCCTGACTGTATACCAGTGTTCTATCCACTGTGCCACCTAGTTTGCCCTAACAGTGATATATTATTTGTCAAATCTCATGATTTTTCTTCAATCTTGATTCTCTGTGATTTCTCTGAAGCATCTGACATTGTCAGTTGCCATCTTTTTCTACTTACTCTGCACTCTAAGTTTTGGTGATTCTACTCTCTTCTGCTACCTTTCCTGGTTCTTCATTTATATCATGTTCTCTATGTTACAGTGGTCCCCTGTGCTTTATTCTAGATCCCCTTCTCTTATTTGGTGAACTACCATGGATTCACATATATATTCTTTCTATGCAGTTGATTTTCAGGTCCATAGAGCCAATTCAAATCTCTCTGCTGAACTACAGTCACATATGTCCTCATGGACATCAAACTAGATGTCCTATAGTCTTGTCAAACTTGACATGTCCAAAAGAGAATTTATTCTCCTTCCCCTTATATCATGTCTTCTCCCTCCCTGTTCTACCACAGTAGTCTAAATCCTTACCATTTCCACATTTCCTTATTATTTTCCAGGGCACCATAATCCTTCCAGTGACCCTAACCCATAATCTTGTCCTTATCACATCTTCTTTTTTATTTCAAATATCTAACCTATCATCAAAAGTCATTTCTCTCTTTACAGCATCTTTCATATACACCTCCGTTTCTCGATTCATAGACCTTTTTAACAAGTTCAGGCCTTTATACCCTTTTATTATTATTACCCTGCAGTAGCCTTGTAAGTGGTTTTGAAGAGGTTCGGTGAGGTTCAGTAGAGCAATTATTCACAAACATGAGGCCCAAAGATTGTGATAAATTACAATAAAGTGTTTTCCCTACTGAAAGGTAACCTTATTGATAAGAAAAGGTCACAGACAAAACCCAAATATGATTTTGTGCCATATTTTGGGAAGGAGCAATTTTTATAGACAGAAAAAAGTTGGAAGAATCCAAGAAAGAGTTGGGGAAATAAAGGATGATTTGAAGGAATCCATGAGAAATTGGAGAGATGCTAGCAGGATAAAGTTGGGGAGATGTTTGAAGAATAAACTCTAGAAGAAGTTTGAGAGAATGCTTGAAGGATAAAATCAGGGGAGAGATGGGGAGATGTTCTCAGAATGGATTAAGGAATTTTGGCCTAAGGGAGCAGATAAACTGGCTTGAATTCCAATCAGTTACTCTGCTTCAAATTTCTCCCTTGTTTAATTCATGTTCAATTTACCTGCCATGGTGATTCTTCTGAAATATAGATTTGACTATAACATACCTTTTTACTCAATAAATATCCATGGTTCCCTATTATTTCCAGGATCAAATATAAAGTCCTCCATTTAGCAGTGACATTTCTTTATAAATTGGTCCTTTTCTACCATTTCAACCTTCTTATACCTGGCCCCCCTTCACATACTCTACAATCCAATTGCTTTGGTCTATTTGCAATTGCTCCAACATGTTTCAGCTCTATGCCTTTGCATCGGATGCTTTTCATTCCCAAAATATTCTGCCCCTTCATATTTAGCTCTAATTACTCTCATTTATTTCAAAGCTCAGTTTAAATCCTACCTTTTGCAAGTCTTTCTCAGCCTGCAACAGCAAGCTTCTAGATTGCTCTCATCTACCTAGTATTTATTTATCTTCTATGTACATATTTATTTACAAGTTGTCTTCCCAATTAGAATGTGATCTTCTTAAGAGCAGGGGCTGTCTTTTTTTTTGCATTTCTTTATATCTCTAGTGCTTAGCATAGTGCCTGGAACATAGTATAAGAAATGGATTGGCCTTTGTTTTCCATTATGAGAATTAAATTGGAGAATTGAAACTTAAATGAGAAAACTGAAACCCATCAGGACATCAAGGAACAATCAAAGGTGGAGTTTATCTTCCCCCAAAATAATGTAAACTCCTTGGGGGCAGGGATTGGTAATGTGATGAGGAATGCAAATTCATGTCATGTAACTTCTATAAATCCAATAGTGGGGAATCAGGGGAGGGACTTGTACTCCAGGATAGGAAATAAAATTCTGCCTTTAGGGTTTCAAAGGTGTGTCTACTCATCTAGGCATCCATTCTTGCAAGAATGTAAAATAAATATTTCTTGCATTCATCAATGAGTCAGTGGAATTCTTGGTAATTTATTTTATTTCTTATAAATGGGAGCTCTCTCCAGGATCCAGACATTAAGAGTTCAGTGTATTCCCTGTCAAAGCACGAAGAGATGCATCCCCTTGATTTCAGTGGCCTCATCATTCAGCTCTGGCTTTCCCCCCTCATAGTTTATCCAAGATCCCAGGAAGTAAGGTCACTGATGAATGCATAAAACAGGAAGGAAACTAGAATAAGTTCTTCAGCAGACAGGCAAACTCTGTGAATAGACAAAGGTAAAAACATGGACTATCTAATATTGCCTTTGGTGGCAGGGGTCATTTTACCAGGTCTGAGGTGTCAGACAGGTTAATAAGATGGGGAATCTAATGGCGCCAAGGAGTGGGAACTCCTGAGATATATCTCTCATATAGTCTTAGAAGAGAGGAGTTGAGTAAATATCAGTGATCTGGGATTACTGGAGTGTGGAGATTTTCACATTGTGGTTCAGGAAGTATCTGCACAAATTTACAAGAAAGAAGTAGGGTTCTTCAGGAAGTGGGGAAGGGATAGCTCTGTACTAGACAAAAAGAAATGTAGTTTGTATTGGTGTGAGCATGAATATATTTGATCTATGTTTCTCTCAGTCAGCTGAGTTACAAAAGAAAAAAAAATCCATTTTAGGATTTGTGCGTGTTGATACAAAGTAACCTGAATTTTTCTTAAGATTTCAAGTTTCTCTTCCTAGGGAGGACTGAAAATGATCAGGGCTGCTGAGTGTGAATTTATGTCCAATCCAGTCTCTCCAAAGAACAATAGGCTTCCCCCAAAAGCCCATGTTCTAGAGTCAGCCTCAGTTTTTCTCATTTTCTCTCTAGATATATCCCTATGTTTCCCAACATCCCTCTCCCCAGAGTGCCAAAACTGTTATCAAGGGACTCTCTGGATTCTGTAAAAGGCTATAGTCTATCTCCATGTGGCTTGGGGAAATCTAGGGAAATCCATTTTATACTTTAAAGTTTTTAAAGTATAAAGTTTTTAAAGTGAGAAAAACTTTTCAAATATGAGCAGTCCACATGGCTTTAGGGAAGAATACAAAATTTAGGGAGGAGGCAGGAACCATTGCTATTTTGCTCCCAGAGGACTCCACCTCAGATCTCATAGTTTATTGTAAAGATTTCGGGGAATCTAAAAAAGTGGAGTTTTTTTGAGGAGGAAAGTGAAAATATTCAAGACCTCTACAGTGGGTGGGTCTCAGATGTTTGACATAACTGGATTTCAGACTGGACCACCTCCCCAAAGGATGGAACCATAGAGATGAACTGATCCCTATCTGTGTCTTCTCTTTGCCTGCCTCTAGGAGGTGAACTTCAGCCCCCGCTCTGGAGTTCATTCCCCTGGTTTATGAAATTGCCGGATTTGGAAAAAGCTTGGTTCTTGGTGTAGAGTTCTAGTCTCTTCATCTTTCTATTTCTGAAGGTTTTTGATTGGGATTTTTAGTAGTTAATCTGAAATTTAGGATTAGGATTGAAAACTGAATACTAGTTATTTGCATGATCTGTTGACTTGGGAAGGTGAAGCTTAGTCCATCTTTCCCTCACTGGTTGTGGCTGCTCTTTAGAAGTGAAAAAACAAACCTGCTAACTGGAGCTCATACCCTTCAACATCTATCATCTCCCCAGTTAAATGAAGTCTTTCACATTAATTGCTTCTATTGTTTTGCCAATGAAGTATTTCACATTTTCTTTCTTTTTTTCACTCTTTTTAGTTTGTTTGACTGATTCCCCTGTCTCACAAAGTCATTAGCTTCCATTTGCCCTATTCTAGTTTTTAATGTGTGATTTTTTTTAGTTACCTTTTATATCATTTTTTGCCCTTTTGTTTTATTCTATTGTTTAAGTAGTTGTTTTCTTCAGACAATTTTTTTCCTTCCTTTTCCAAACTTTTGACTTTATCATGCATACCTCTCATTTTTTTCTCATTATTTCTTCTATCTCTCTTATTTACTTTCTGAAGTCTTTTATGAGCATTTCCAAGAAGACTTTTTGGGCTTGAGACCAATTTATCTCACTCTGAGATTTCTTCTGTGGACATTCTGTCCTCATCTGAGTTTGTGTTTACCTCTGCCCTAGTAGCTTTCTATGGTCAAGGTTCTTTTCTGTTTCTTGCTCATTTTCATTCCTTTTCTTTTGATGTTTCCTTTTTTTTTTAAACTTTTAAGGTGGAGCTCTGCTCCTTTACCCATCCTGGGGTAAAAGGGTCACTGTCCCAAGCTTCCTGTGCAGCTCTAAGCTTTGGCTTTGAGCACAGGCATAGCTTTGCCTGCTCTGTTCAGAAAATAACCTGGTTTCCCAGAGTTTGGCTTCTGAGCTGGGACTGGAAGCTGCCCCACTGATTTGCTCTTGGACTGAGCCTGAACTGAGAGTATTAGTTGTTGATTTGCTGTGATTAAGATCCTCTTACCTTTCCCAGTCTATTTAACCTGGGCTTGAACACCCTTTTCACCTCAGGAAGACTGACCTTTCTTGAAGTTTTTCCAGTCTAGAGTTGGAGAGTGGTTTCATTTCATTAGACTCTGTTCAGAGGCTTGGTATCATGTAGTTTTCAAGGAAAACAAATTGCTTCTATTGTTTAAAAGAATCTTTTTTATTTACATGATGTCATTGTTAAATAATTGTTTGTATTTTTCAATTCTATGGCTGTTTTAAAACAAAGTCATTTGTGGTACTTTATCAAAGGTACTTTAGTAATGCAAAAAACTTCTAAGAGAAGTTTGTTAGATTTTTGGTTAACTACAAATTCTCTGAAAGAGATTATTGGCCTTTCCCAGTCCATCCTACAACAGACCTTGGCAAAAGAGGGGCAATATCTTTAAAAAAAAATCCTGGTAGAGAGGCTTTACACATATACCTCATGTAGAAGTTTGGGTTAATCTCTCTATCTCAATATCCTGCTTTTGATAGGTAAATGAAACCTGTTAATGAAGGATTTTGTGAATACCAGCTATTCTGATGGGATTCCCCCTTTTCTCAAAATTGCTTTTGGGTTATAATGTAATACCTATTAAAAGAGATAATGCTTAACTAGTTATTTGGAGAATCTTCAGGGAAAATATAAGCACACTTCCCAAGAATGAGGGTTCTGCTCTTTATACTTGCTCTTTCTCTTTAGTTCTCTTAATTTTGTTTTTCTCTAGCTTTTGAGCAACTCACCTTCAAATGATCAGCACTAGATTGCTGTATTGACCAGCTTCAGGGATATGACTCAACCCACTGGATCTTCAATGAGCTCACCCTCCCTCAAATGGGACCCTGTAGGATGACCCCTCTCAAGACCCATTCTCAGCAGGAAGTAGTTTCAGATAAGATCATTGCCCTATATCCCAAAGGACTTTAGGTCCCATTTGTTTGGCAAAGAACTGGAACTGGTTGGTGGATGAATCCAAATTACACAGTGTCTGAGGGGGTTCCCTGTAAGGAGTCCATCAATCCTGTTCAGGACGACAGATTATATAGGATTAATGCTACATCCCTGCTTCATAGTATTTGGGATTTAGGATGGGGACAAGGTTAAGATTTGGGTTAATATTACTGAAAAAGTATATCCCATAAACAATTCAGTTTCGTATTTGTCAAATTATAGAATTACAGAGGCTTGACTAGCTGTAGACAAGTAAGTACAATTTTGTCCTAATAAAAAAAGAGTATATTATGGAATTACCTGTCCATTTTGGAATGTTTGCTTTGCTACAAGGGCTTATGTAATGTTCAGGGAGAAACTGAGCCATTATCACGCATTGGAGATTAGATAATAGTTTATTGATGTTAATTGAGAATCCAGAATCCATAGCTATGGATCAGGACTGCTGGGACTATTGTCTCAAAGCACATAGTCCATTGAGAGTTTAGACTGACAGACATGCCAGTCAACTGGATCTCAAGCAAGTCCAGCAAATAGTAAGTTTGGTCATAGGATTCTTATAGGATTCCTGGGAACAAAGAGATCACAAGGCAGAAGGAGCAGAAGGAGGGGTTGCGCACTGGAGCGGGGGGAGAGAGGAATTGAGTTTCAGATTATCAATTTAATTCTGACAGGTAGGAAGTTAAGGAAGCTTGGGAAGGAACTAGGAGATAATAATAAGTGTGAAGCCAAAAGATAAGGGGTATGCAAAGATGGACCATCTGGAGGTTTTATGACTCCTTTGGAATGCTAGCCCAATTATTTCTGATGGTCAGGAAGTGGAGAGGTTGCTACTGAAGCAGAACAATTAAGGGAAACTGAAACAGAGCAATTGAGGGAAAGTGAGACATGGAACTGTGGCACAACAGATAGACATTTAGAAAATGCAGATCAAAGAGTAAATTGGTTATATATATATATATATATATGTATATATATATATATATATATATATAATAGGTATAGATCTCTTAGGAATATTTGGAAACAAGTTAAAGACTTGAGGCAAGAGATAGACACCAATACCTGGGCAGAATTGGTAAAGTACTTTATAAAGAGTCTGAACAAAAAGCAGTTTCTATGTCTGTGCTACTGGTTGCCCCATGCCAAGATAATATCATTCCTTTTGGGTATGGAAAAACACAAAAATAAATTCCTCCTTTTGCCAAAATAACATTCCTGGAGAATTGCAGTACTTTGTTCTACCTTTTCCTTCTGTGAGGGAACAAACCTTAGGCTATACTAGCTCCTTAGTTCTGGAGATCACTCAGCTTGCTTCTCATGGCAAGATGAAAGATTCCAAAATCTAGGGATTGTAGAGGCAGGTACTGAGAATAGCTCTAGTAATATCTCTGAGCATACCCCAAGCAAACCTTGTATGATACTGTGGAGACAGTACTCTCAAACCTGAGTCCAGGAACTGAGTCGTCACCTGTGCACCAATCCAATTTTCTACAATCTCTCCAACATTTGTCATTTTCTCCTTCTATCATTTTAGCCAATCTAATAGGTATAAAATGATATTTCAAGGTTGTTTTAATTTATATTTCTATAATCAATAATTTAGAGCATTTTTTCATATGATTATAAAATGTCTTAATTTCTTTATTTCAAAAATGCTTGCTCATATTATTTGACTACTTTTCAATTGGGAAATGACTTGTAATCTCAAAGATTTGACAAATTTTTTTTTAGATATTTGAGGTATGAGAATCTACCTATAAAAATTTTTCTTTCTTATCTTAAATTTGTTTCATTTATACAAACCCTTTTTAATTGATGTAATTGAAATTATTCATTTGACATCTCTAACTGCTCTCTATCTCTTGTTTATTCATAAATTATTGACCTGTTCATATGAATGATAATTAATATATCTCATATTCTTCATATTTTCTTCTAATATCTCTTTGATCCAGTAATACTATTACTAAGTCTATTTCCTAAGATGAAAAGCAGCTCTTTTTGTTGTGGTAAAGAATGGTAAACTGTGGGGATGCCCATGAATTAGGAATGGTCGAAGATATTGTGGTATATTATTGTGATGGACTTGAACAAAATATTGAAGAGTGAAAGGAGCAGAACTAGGAAAATGTTGTATATAGTAATAGCAACATTGTTTTAAGAACAACTTTGAATGACTAAATCATTTTGAAGCTTATAAGACATATAAAGGAAGATGCTATCTAAATCCAGAGAAAGAACCAATAAATAGAATATGTATAGAATAATTTTACACACACACACACATGCATGTGGATGCTCTCATGTGCACATTTAATGATGGCCATTGGGGGAATGGACAGAAAAAAAAATGGAAGAAAGATACATGACAACTTTATCATGCATTTTAAAGGAATAGCAAATTGTATATAATAGATTTGCACTTTCTTTGTTATGGAAATACTTGTTTTATTTTTTAAGTTCAGAATAAAATAAATAATTTTTAAAATAGATGATGAGCCAGTATCTAGGCCTGTAGATTGTCTCCAAATTTTTTTCGTTTTCACCAAATTTCTCTTTCCTTACATGATTTAATTCCTCTTATTTTGGTTATATGTTTATACAGTTAAACTATATACTTATATTGAAGAAATAGTTCTCTTCTTGTCATTCTACACCTACAGGTACAGTAAAAAGATGCAGTAAAAAGAATGCTGAACTTGAAACCAAAAAAAATACTCTTTTTTACTATATCTGTCTCCTCTCAGTGGTTGGGGGTGGTCATGATAAGTAGATTACATAACAAGGACTTAGGTAAGACTCTTAGGAAGATCAGTTCATTACTCCATAATCAGTTAATTGCACATAGTAAGTTGTTGCTGGTCCCCTTGGTCATTTGAATTTTTCCTATATAACAGAATTATTAATAGCTGCTCATGTATATGACTGGTTAAGTTACCTCTCTGGGCCTATTTATAGTCAAGAGTTATCACCAAGCAAGAGGGAAGAAAAATGCATTTACCTACTTTAACAGATTTGTCTAGTTCTAGTCCTATTACAGATTTTTTGAGAATGAATGGAAAAAACTGAGAATTTTAAATTAACAGAACTAAAGAGTAAGAAAGAAGAATATACTGAGAAGGGGGAAGGGAGAGGTAGAATGGAATAAATTATCTGACATAAAAGAAGTACAAAAGATCTTTTATAGTGGAGAGGAAGATGAATAAGGGACAAGGCAGAAGGATCATGTGAACCATACTCTCACTGGAATTGGTTCAAAGAGGGAATACACACTCAGTTGGTTATGGAAATCTCTCTTACCATATAGAAAAGTAATAGGGAAAGAGGACAAAAAACGGAGATGGGGGAGGAGGCAGCTAGAGAAGAGGGTAGATTAGGGGAGATAAAAGTCAGAAGCAAAACATTTTTGAGAAAGGACAGAGTGAAAGGAGAGAGAGAGAATAAGATAATGGGCGGGGGGGAATAGGATGAATGAAAATACATGGTCATCATAATTGAAAAGAATTATAGAATTTTTTTCTGATAAAGAGTTCATTTCTCAAACATATGGGAAATGAGTACAATTTTAGAAATGAGTCCCTTTTCAGTTGATAAATGGTTACAGGATATGAATGGGCAATTTTCAAACAGAAATTAAAGCTACCTATAATATGAAAAAATACTCTAAATTGCCATTGATTAGAGAAATGCAAATTAAAACAATTCTGAGCTATTACTCCATACTCAACAGATTGGTAATATGAAAAAAAAAGAAAAATGACAAATGCTGGAGGGAATATGGGGGAAATTAAACACTATTGTATTGTTGACAAAGTTTTATACTAATTCAACCATCCTTAAAGTTGGAACTATGCCCAAAGGGCTATACAACTATGCATATATTTTGATCCAGTAATACTATTACTAGGTCTATCCCAAAGATAAAAGAAAAAGAACCTTTATATACAAAACTATGTATCTGGCTTTTTTGGTCATAGCAAAAAAATAGAAATTGAGAAAAAGTTCATCAGTTGGGGAATGACTGAACAAGTTGTATAAGACTGTGATGGAATATTGTCTGCTATAGGAAATAATGAACAAGATTCTCTGAGAAAAATTTGGAAAGACTTACATGAACTGACACAAAGTAAAATAAGCAGAACCAGGAGAACATTGTATATAATAACAGTAATATTGCTTGATAATCAAGTGTGAATGGGTTAGCTATTCTCAGAAACACAATGATCCAAGAAAATTCTGAAGGACTTGTGATGAAAAATGTTGTCTATCTCCAGAGAAATGATGCTATCTGAATGCAGATCAAACTATAATTTTTCTTACTTTTTCTTGTCTTTTGTCCATATTTTCTTTCACAACATAACTAATATGGAAATATGTATTGCATAACTGAACATATATAACCTATAACAAATTGCTCGCCCTTCAATGAGTCAGGGAGAGGGCTGAGAGATAAGGACATAATTAAAATTCAAACATTTTGAAAATGAATCTTAAAATTATTTTTATATGTAATTGGGGGAAATAAAATATTAAAGTTTATAAATAGGTAATCTAATCACCATTTTAGAAAGATAGACAATTTTAAATATTTATCTATGAAGAAAAGACTTAGATCTTGAGGAAACTTTTAGGACATGAGGGCTCAGTTGGATGTTTATCAGAGTGTAGGTGAAGGGGATTTCTTTTTTCATTCTACTCTTTCAAAAATAAAGTTGAAGCATATGGATTTAGAAGAAATGCTGTTACACACTCTGAGGATAGAACTTAAGTACATTATTTTGTGAATCCAAGCTTCTATGCAAGATAGTAGTAAGGAAGAAAGGAGAGAAAGAAAGGAGGAAGAAGAAGAAAAAATTTTTCCATATTCCCTCCAGCATTTGCTATTTTTCTTTTGTTTCATATTACCAATCTGTTGATTATAGGGTGATAGCTCAGAGTTGCTTTAATTTACATTTCTCTAATCAATGGCAATTTAGAGTATTTTTTCATATTATTATATGTAGCTTTACTTTATATTTAAAAGAAGAAGAAAAAGGAGAAGAAGAAAAAGTGAGTCAGAGAAAGAGAAAGTATTTTGTCACTATGGAGATGGTAAACATCAAAATAGATACTCAAAAAGGGAATAGACCTGGGGATGCTTCCCACTATTACTAGAGCAAGAGCTCTGCTTCTTTACAAAAAAGCCAAAAAGTGTCAAAACCAACAATTCCAATTTAGGGAGAAGTTGAAGGCTGATAAGATTAAAGTTAACTAGTAAAAGAGTGAATGCAAGAGAGAGCAGATCAAATGAGATTAACCAAGGATTGTACTTAGCTAAAATGCCTCACCTAGCAAGGAACTGCATGTGGATATTACCAGAAGAAATCTTGGGATCTTTGCAGGGCCAGAGATATGAGTACTTAATTTATATCTATTCTGCTCATTGTAGGTCCTTTGTGTGCTACCTCTGTGCTTGCTCACCCTTTCCATTTATGCATCAGATTATGCCCTATATTTACAGGGAAGCCTTCGAAATTGAAATTCTTATTCCTGTTCTTTTCTAATGAATTCCTTTCAATAGAGTGTTTCCTCTATTTGACTCCTTAAAGGTAAATGCAGCATTTGCAGGTTTTGAGCTATTTTGGAGTAACTAGAATATTTTTATCATGCTGTTGGCATCCTCTAGGAAATTCAACCTTGAAAAGCACAAAGATCCTAAAGAAGCACTAAATGATTCAATAGAGTGATCATAAAAGCTAATGCAATTTTGGGTTACATCAGAATCAATGTCTGAAACCAAGGAGTTATATTATACTCTGCCCTGTCCACACTTATGAGTATTTTGTGTAGTTTTATGCATCACCTTTTAAGGATTCTTAAATAAGTGGAAGAGTATGAAAAAAAAGAAAAAAAGTGAATGTGGAAGGAATTTGAGATCATGATATAATATGAAGATAGTTGAAAAAAACTAAAATTTTTAGGTTTTGAGGTAAAAAATCAAGAAAGACATGACTGTTGGTTATTATTGTTAAATATCTAAAGACCTATCATCAGAGAAATGGATTAGATTTGTTCTAATCAATAGAGTGTGTAATACAATTGTGTGTAATCAAGAGTGAGGTCTATTTTATTTTTGACTTCATTCCTTCAAGACCTTGCATAGTACCTGACACATAGAATGACCTTACACATTCTTGGTGATTGATGAATTTATTAATACTAATTAGCCTCAGTAGACAGAATTAGGAACAATGGTTGAAATTTGAGAAGGAACAGATTTAGGCTTGACTCAAGGAAAATTTTCTGACATTTGGAATTAACCAAAATTGTATCAGGAGAAAGTAGATTTCCCTCATTAAAGGTATTTAAGGAAAAGTCTGTGATGACTTCAAGGGGTTTAATGGAGGAGATTTTTGTTTTAATTACATTAAAGAACTTGTGAGGTTCCTTCCCAAATGAAAAGGAAATGATAAAGATAGTGATAAGGAAGGATTACAAGAGATTAAAGGAAGAAAGGGAAGAAGAGAGGGGCAGATGAAGGAAAAGAGTAAGGGAGAAATAGGAGAAAGGGGAAAAGAAGAAAGCAGGGAGTTGGAAGGAAGATCTAGTTTTACATTTATTTTTCTTTAGATAACATGGAGATTTATTTTTTAATGACAAATTTTTCTCTCTTAAAAGCCTATGCCTGTTGGAGAATATAGAAATTAAAACATAAAAATTTTTACAATGGACTTAAGAACATTGAACTCAGTTTTCCTTGTGCAAATTCTAATTTCAGAAATTGTGCAATCTCTCTATAGCTATATTGTTCAATCCAAGAAAGCATCAGAGTTCTTGCAAAGAACTCTACAGCATAAAACTATTTTCATGAGTTGAAAAGTTTATGTTGGAGGATATGAGAAACATTTTAGATATGTCAGGAAAGGCCTTTTATTATTAAAAAAAATATGCTGAGTTTTAAAACAGCATAGTGGGAGTGGCATTGCAGCTTAGCACAAAGACAATTTATCTTCATAACTGATAGGGAGAGGTAGAAATGTGTATGTTGAGCTGTAAACAGAATGTCAAGGGGGCAGCAACTCAACCATATTGCTCTTTTTTTTTTTGCATGTCTACAATATCCTCCTCCATAGACTGTAATCCCTGAATATATTCCTTTTTTTAAAGGTCTACTAGGCTTTTTTAAAGTTTTAACTTTTAAATTATATCCTCCCTCCCACCCCTGAGATCAGATAAGCAGATATATTTTATACATGTGAGATTATGTAACACATTTCCACATTGGTAATTTTTTTTCTAAGAAGACTCAAGTAAAAGAAATAAATAAAAAATAGAAAATGAAAAATAGCATGCTTCAGTCTATGTTCAATCAGTATCAATTCTTTCACTGGAGGCAGATAGTATGCTTCATCGACTTTTGGGATTGTCTTGAATCATTGTATTGCTGAAAATAGCTAAGTCATTCACAGTTCTTCATCAAACAATATTACTGTTACCGTGTACAGTGTTCTAGTTCTTTTTACCTCACTATACTATCAGTTTATCAATGTCTTTGCTGATTTTTCTGAAATCATCCTCCTTTTCATTTCTTATAGCAAAAAAAAATTTAATTAAATCATATAATATTTCCCCACTGAAGGGCATCCCTTTGATTTTCAATTCTTAGCCTCCACAAAAAAAAAACAAAAACAAAAAAAAAAAAAACCAAAACTGCTATAAATATTTTAGTACAAATAAGTCCTTTTCCCATTGGGCAGAGGCATTTTGGAATATATGACAGTATTATCCTCAGATCAAAGGGTAAGAACAGCAACCAACAATGCTTTAGGGTCCCAGTTTCCCCATATTCCCTTCAATAATCAACATTTCCATTTTTTGATCACACTCTGATAGGTGTGAGATGGTACCTCAGAGTTCTTTAGATGGATGCTGGGATGGGATGGTGACTACAGCAGAAACAATGAGTATTTATTGGTGAGAGATATCATTGTAGCCCACAGGGAAAAGCTTTCTTCTATCCCATTTGCTTGATTATTCAACTGCTTCCTTATAGTCAGAGGAAAAAACAAAATGAAAAACTCTAGCCCCTCATATTGGCTGAATAAGTCATGAGTGTTTGGAAGTATTATGTCTAAATTTTGCTTTCATTTATATGCTATTAAAATTATGAATTATTGTTTGGTGGTAAGTATCAATATCTGGGTGCATTATTAGAGATTGTGTGTGTGTGTGTGTGTTTGGAAACTTAGAAAGGAAAGAGATTTAAATTACTAATTCACAAATTATCTGCTAGTTAGGAGCTCATACAAAGAGAAATAGATCATTTATTATTATTTTGGCAATTTTCTAAAGCAGAGAAAAAAATCATTCTAGGTCCCTTTTATTAGTTGTGTTACAAATTAGGCTGTAGCTCTATCACCTTTGACAGCTGGACTTGTAAGTGTGATAAGGACTTGGAGCATCCCTTACTTATCTAGTATGGAGGCACTTTGCTGGTCTGCATTTCACCTTTCAATGGCTGAATAGCCAGAATAGGCCGTGTCTTTAAAATTGCCAGGCTTAGACAGTTTTTGGTCTCTTTCCTATAATTGTTTCCTTATTCATTGTGTAAAAAACGTAAAAGTCAGATACCATGAACTATACCCATGAGACAAAGGTCATCGAGGGGCTTCCTTCTGTTATTATCCTCTTTTTTTCCCATAGCTTCAGGAAATGGACCTGGGTCTCTGTTCTGCTTTATTTGTCCTCAATTTCAGGTTCAGATGCTAATCTCTATTGGACTCAGAAGTTCAAATCATTGTGAACTTGAAGCTAGGATTCTAAAGGAGATATCGCAGCCCGCTAATTCAGAAGGAAAGCCTTGATAAACCAAGAGTGCCTGGGATTTGAGACCAAACTGGTAGGGTAAACTTGAAAACAGAGATGTGCTACATAAGAACTGAGCTTATCTGTGAGTCCAATCTTTTACTTTCCCCATTATAAGGTAGGGATTTTGCCTTCCCTGTGTATTGAGTATCTTTGTATATCTGATATTATCTCTTTAAAGTAAATATTCTTTTGTAAAAGCTAATCTGTTGGTTAAATGGAAGAGTGGTATGGGAGATCCATCCCCTATATTTAAGGAAACACCATCAATGGAGGTAGGAACAAATGGCAGAGAGTCTGGGCATTTCAACTCTTTTAAAGATACTAGGTAATTCTAGTTGAGAGGTGAAATATAATGTACATGGCCTTCAAGCAATAGGGATCGGAGTAGTCAGCCTTATATGAGGAAACTAGGATCCTCAAAGGGGAAAAAGAAGTTCTTAGGAAGAAAGTTATATACAAAGGAAGGCCAAGTTCTGGTGAAATTCCATTCACAGAAAGATGGGGAGAAGGATAATAAACTAATTGATACCCCTTTCTTTCTTACTTTCTTACTTTCTTACTAGTCTACCTTGAGGTTATTTATGTAAATATATTTTCTTCAGTATAATATAAACTTCTGTAGTACAACAAATTGGTTTTTTTCTTCATATCCTCCAATTCCCTTTTGCATAGTAGTAATTTAACAAATGTTTGTCAAGATGTACACCACTTCATGAAATTGAATTGAAAACAGAAGAAAAACATATGTCTGTGGAAGAAGAATATAATACTAATTCTGTTAAGAAAGGGAGGGCAATAAAGAAAAATGAACAGAGATACTCAGTGGCTATTGGCTTTTTAAATAAAGGTGAAGGGATTCAGAAATATGATCACTTAGTCAGCAGACTTTGAAAACATTATGTTTAAGCATGTGAGGGCACAGATGAAGAATTTAGCTATTGAACAGTGAAACTTCAGCATTCTGATTTTTAACAAGGGAATAATTTAGTAAGAGAGTTGCATGTAGTAAATGCTACCTTTACCAAGTTTATATAGACTGTATTGTACTATCCAAAACATAACAAAAGGTTTGGTTGATTTTTTTTAAAAACAAAGAAAAGTGAGCTTCCTTTTTCTACTCAGAAAAAAAAAGTCATAGAAATTTTGCTGTTACTCAGTTGGATTTGACTCTTTGTGATCCCATTTTGAGGTTTTCTTGATAAAAATACTGGAGTATTTTGGTATTTCCTTCTCTAATTCATTGTTACATATTAAGAAACTGAGGTAAACAGGATAAAGTGGCTTAAATGATACAATAAATATCATTTTTCAAGAGCTCTACAGAATAATTCTTTCATGTGCACACAATGGTCTGTTGTACTCTGGAAAGTACACATAAGCTAGTAAATGTCTGAGGTCATATTTGAATTGAAGTATCCTGCCTCCATGCTCAGCACTCTATTCACTGCATCCCTAGCTGCCCAATGTTTGGAAATACCAGATGATTTTAAAGTGTTGCTTCTATTGATCTTTCTTCTGCTTGACTGGGTTGAACTGAACAAATATTCTATTAGCATTCCTAATGAATATAACATAATTACAATCCTAACTTTTTTTAAGAATTAGAAAAGATGTTAGAAACAATCTAGTCTAATCCCTTAATTTTAATAATGAGGAAATTGAAGCTCAAATGGGTTAAATGACTTGACTACTAGATTCTAAGATCATTGAAGGTCCTTTTTTCCTCTTTTCATATCCAGTACCAATCACAGCATTTTGAATACAGTAAGAACTTAATAGTTAACTTTTTTGAAGATAGCAGTTCTAAGTATTAACTAGTTTGCTTTTTAATAAATTTAAGAATATATCTCTACTATAAAAAAGGAACGTAACTATGTATGTTGAATTACTTTGTTATTTTGACTTATCCAAGATCATACTTGTCAGAGACAAATGTGCAACTAGAATTTAGGTCTCTTGACTCCAGAAAGTCCAGTACGCTTTTGATTACACTATGCTTTATCCCTCTCCTTACAAATAGTAATAGCCAAATTCAATGATATAAGATACATGACACCAAAGGAATAGTTGAAAAGATATCCCTTCCAACCCAAACTCATTCACTCAATTATAAATATATACACACATACATATGTATGTGTATATATGTAAATATTTATTTAATAGTATTTTATTTTTTCAAATCCGTACAAAGATAGTTTTCAGCATTCCCCTTTGCAAAACCTTAGGTTCCACATTTTTCTCCATCTCTCCCACCCCCTCCCCAAGACAGTAAACAAACTGATATATCTTAAACATGTACAATTTTTCTAAAAACATTTCCATATTCATCATGTTGCATAAAAAAATCACATCAAAAGAGAAAAACATATGAGAAAAAAAAGCAAACAACAATATCAAAAAAGTGAAAATATTATGCTTTGATCCATATGCAGTCTTCATAGTTCTCTCTCTGGATGTGGATGGCACTTTTCATCACAAGTCTATTGGAATTACCTTGAATCACCTTATTGTTGAAAAGAGCCAAGTTCATCACAGTTGATCATCACAAAATCTTGTTGTTAGTGTATATAGTACTCTCTTGGTTCTTCTCACTTCACTTAGCATCAGTTCATGTAAATCTTTCCAGGCTTTTCTGAAATCAACCTGCTTGTCATTTCTTACAGAAAATTAATATTCCATTACATTCATATAGCATAACTTATTTAGTCAATCCCAAACTAATAGACATCCATTCTATTTCCAGTTCCTTGCTACTTAAATATGGTTTTTGGGGGAGGAAGAGAATAAAAATAGATTTTTAAATTGTTTAAAATTTAATTTTATTTATTTAATATTTCCCCCAGTTATATTAAAAACAATTTTTATATTTATTTTTTAAGATTTTTGAGTTCTAGTATCCCTCCTTTATCCCCACTCACAATTGAATGTGAAATTACACAAAACATTTCCATAAAAGTCAAGTTGTAAAAGAAAACATAGATGTCCTACCCTAATGAAAATAAAAACCTTCAAGAAAAATTAAATTAAAAAGAAAGAGAGAGAGAAAGAGAGAATGCTTCAATCTGTATCAAACACAATCAGTTCCTTGTCTGGATATGGATAGAATTTTTCATCATAAGTTCTTTAGAGTGTTTGCAGATGATTGTACTACTGAGAATAGAAAACTCATGTATAACGGGTTATCTCAGAACGTTGATATTACTTTGTATACAATCCATTTCACTTTGTTCATGGAGGAATTTCCAGGTTGTTTGGATTTTTGTTTTTTGGGTTTTTTTCTGAGAACATCTTGCACATCATTTCCCAGAGAAAGATAATATTTTATTCCATCACAAACACATACCAGAGTTTATTGAGCTATTTCCCAATTGATGGGCATTTCCTCAATTTTTAATTTACCCTGAGAAGAGGGTTGCTATGAATAATTTTCATATATATATATATATATATATATAGGTTATTTTCCTTTTTTTCTCCTAAATCTCTTTTGGTAGTCATGCCTAGTAAGTGTTGTTAAGTCAAAGGATATACATGAATTTATAGCCCTTTGGGCACAGATCTTATCTTTTGATTATTCATCAATTGGGACAGGGCTCTTACTTTTATAAATTTGACTCAGTTCCCTCTATATGTGAGAAATGAGACCTTATCAGAGAAACTTGGTTTGATTTTTTTTTTTTACAATTAATTAGGGGCAGCTAGGTGGTGCAGTGGGTAGAGCACCAGTCCTGAAGTCAGGAAGACCTGAGTTTTAATCTGGTCTCAGACACTTAACATTCACTAGCTGTGTGACCCTGGCCAAGTCACTTAACCTCAATTGCCTCAGCAAAAATACAATTAACTATTGCTAACTTTATTTACCCCCATTTATTCTTCCTTTTTTTACTCTGTCCCTCCTCAGAAGTGTTTTGCTACTGTCTGTTCCCTCCCCCAGTATACCATTTCTTTTTTTACCCTCTCCCCCATCCATATCACATCTCCTTCTATTTTCTTGCAGGTTAAGATAAATTTATATAATTTATATATCCCTATTGAATATATTTGTTATTTCCTATTTGAGCCAATTCTTTTTTTTTAAATGAATTTTTTTTTTTTTTTTGCTGAAGCAATTGGGGTTAAGTGACTTGCCCAGGGTCACACAGCTGTTACGTGTCTGAGACCAGATTTGAACTCAGGTCCTCCTGACTTCAGGGCTGGTGCTCTATCCACTGCGCAACCTAGCTGCCCCATATTTGAGCCAATTCTGATGAGAGTAAGGTTCACTCGCTCACCCTTTCCTCTCCCTCTTCCCTTCAGCTGTAAAAGTTTTTTCTTGCCTCTTTTTATCCAGATAATTTGCACTATTCCACTTCTTTTCTTTTTCTCCCAGTACATTCCTCTCTTACCCCTTAATTTCATCATTTTTTAAAAAAGATACTATCACTTCATATTCAACTCAAATTTGTGTCCTTTGTTTATATATACTCCTTCTAACTGCCATAATAATGAGAAAGTTCTATTGAATTAGAAATATCATTATGTGAACAGTTAAACCTTATTAAGTCCCTTATGATATCACTTTCCTGATTACCTTCTTATGCTTCTCCAGAGACCTATATTTGAAAATCAGATTTTCCATTCAGCTCTGGTCTTTTCATCATAAATGCTTGAAATTACTCTATTTCATTGAATGGCTATCTTTTCCTCTGGAGGTAATTCTTGGTTGCAATTCTAGCTCCATTGATCTCCAGAAAATTATATATTCCAAGCCCTCCAGAACTTTAATGTAGAAGCTGCTAAATCTTGTGTTATCCTGACTGTGGTTCCATTGTACTTCAATTCTTTCTTTCTGGTTGCTTGCAATATTTTCTCCTTGACTTTGGAGTTCTGGAATTAGGCTATAATATTCCTGGGAATTTTCATTTTGGGGATATCTTTCAGGAGGGGATTGGCAGATTCTTTCAATTTCTATTTTACACTCTGGTTTTAAAATATCAGAACAGTTTTCCTCAATAATTTCTTGGAAAATGATGCTCTTTTTTGATCATGAAGATCAATAATTTTAAGATTATCTCCCCTGGATCTATTTTCCAGGTCAGTTGTTTTTCCAATGAGGTATTTTACATTTTTTCCTATTTTTAATTTTTTTTGGGGTTTGCTTAATTGTATCATGACATTTGCTCAATTCTAATTTTTAAGAAATATTTTCCTCAGTGAGTCAATATTGCTTTTTAGGGCATTCTTCTCCTCACAGGCACCTTTTGCATAACTCCTAATTCTTTTCCTAATTTTTCCTTTTTCTTTCTTTCTTGGTTTTCAAAGTCCCTTTTAAGCCCTTCCATAGCCTGAGCCCAATTCTTCTTCTTCTTCTTCTTCTTTTTTTGCTTTTTACTGAGGCAATTGAGGTTAAGTTACTTGCCCAGGGTCACACAGCTAGGGCATGTTAAGTGTCTGAGACCAGGTTTGAACTCAGGTCCTCCTGACTTCAAGACTGGTGCTCTATCCACTGTGCCATCTAGCTGCCCCAACATAATGACTTTTAATGATCAAAACCTTTTGTTGTTGTTGTCTGCTCATTTTCCAAGCCTATTACTTGGCCTTTAACTCTTTGTTAAAGTAGGGTTCTGTTTCCAGGGTGCAGAGTGCACTGTCCCAAGCTTGTGAGATTTTGTGTTGCTGTTTTAAGATATCTGACCATAAACACTCTTTCAGTCCTGGAGCTGTTAAGAGTGTCCCTACCCCCTGTAATTGTAAGATCTGGTGTGCTAAAACACCACCCCTGGAGTTGAGACCAGGGTTAGAGCCAGGGCTGTGCTGGTGTAGCCTGCACTGGGATTGCATACCAGACTCTCATCCCATTGTCACAGTTCCTTTCTACTGACGTTTTGAGTCTTCCTTGGTGTCCTCAGACTGAGAGGTCCAGAAATCTCCAGTATGGCTGCTGCTTCAAAGGTCCCATCTCACTGATGATGGGGTCTAGGCCAGGGGTTGGGGCCAGGGCTACGTCTGGGTCTGGGGCAGGGGCTACACTGACACAACCTGTGTTGGGATTGGGCACTGGGTTCCCATTCTGGTTCCACAGATCTTTTCTGCTGATCTAGGCCCTCTTTAATATTTCTGGGCTGAGAGGTCTGAAAGCCACCAGCACTGCTACTGATTCAGAGATTGAGATGGAGCCAGAGCTGGGGTTGGGGCCAGGACTACATCCATAGCTTCACTGAGCCAGCACCAAGACTGAATGTGTCACAGACTTTTTCTGCTGACCTTCTAAATTGCCTTTACCTATAAAATATTCTACTCCATATTTTTGGGTGTTCTGATGAACAGAAATTATGAACTCTAAATAGTTTGGAGCAATTTGGGGAAGAGGTTGGGCAAGTTCCAGCCTTTACTCATCTTTTACATCATCTTGGTTCTGCCTCTTTCCAAGTATGCTTTTTTAGAGGCTAAAAAGCCCCTGAAGTTTCCTTCACAGCACTGTGAGAATTGTAAATAGTAAAAATGCAATTTTTACAGGATGTTTCAAAAGGAAATAGCTTGGACATTTGATAAAACCCAAAACCCATTGCTACTAAAAAGACTGGAGAGTATAGGAATAAATGGGCTTTTCCTTAAAATGATCAGTAGCATCTATTTAAAACCATCAGCAAGTATCATATGTAATGGGGACAAACTAGAACCATTCCCAATAAGATCAGGAGCGAAACAAGGCTGCCCACTGTCACCATTACTATTCAATATTGTATTAGAAATGTTAGCTTTGGCAGTAAGAGAAGAAAAAGAGTTTAAGGGAATTAGAGTAGATCATGAGGAAACCAAATTATCATTCTTTGCAGATGATATGATGGTATACTTAGAGAACCCTAGAGACTCAACTAAAAAACTACTAGAAATAATTCACAACTTTAGCAAAGTTGCAGGATGCAAAATAAAACCACATAAATCATCAGCATTTTTATATATTACCAACAAAGTTCAGCAGCAAGAGATACAAAAAGAAATTCCATTCAAAATAACTATCGATAGTATAAAATATTTGGGAATCTATCTGCCAAGGAAAAGTCAGGAACTATATAAACTAAACTACAAAACACTCTCCACACAAATAAAGTCAGACCTAATCAGTTGGAAAAATAACAAATGCTCATGGGTAGGCCGAGCGAATATAATAAAAATGACAATACTACCCAAATTAATTTACTTATTTAGTGCCATACCAATCAAACTCCCAAGAAATTATTTACAGATCTATAAAAACTAGTAGCAAAGTTCATCTGGATGAACAAAAGGTCAAGAATTTCCAGGGAATTAATGAAAAAAAGAAAAAGGCTGATGAAGGTGGCCTTGCTGTACCAGATCTAAAACTATTTTATAAAGTAGCAGTCATCAAAACCATTTGGTACTGGCTAAGTAATAGAGTTCCAATCAGTGGAACAGGATAGGATCAGAGGACAAACTAGGCAATAACTATAGCAATCTAGTGTTTGATAAACCCAAGGACCCCAAAATATATAGAAATTGACTCATATTTATAAAAATTAGAGCTACTCTCCAATTGATATATATGGTCAAAGGATATGAAAAGAAAATTTTCAGATGATGAAATTACAACTATTTCCAGTCATATGAAAAGGTGGTCCAAATCACTATTGATCAGAGAAATGCAAATTAAGACAACTCTGAGATACCACTACACACCTATCAGATTGGCTAAGATGACAGGAAAAGATAATGACGAATGTTGGAGAGGATGTGGGAAAACTGGGACACTGATACATTGTTGGTGGAATGATGAATGGATCTAACCATTCTGGAGGGCAATTTGGAACTATGCTCAAAAAGTTATCAAACTATGCATACCCTTTGACCCAGCAGTGTTTTTACTGGGCCTATATCCCAAAAAGATCTTAAAGGAAGGAAAGGGACACACATGTGCAAAAATGTTTGTAGCAGCCCTATTTGTAGTGGCTAGAAACTGGAAAATGAATGTATGCCCATCAATTGGATAATGGCTAAATAAATTATGGTATATAAATGTTTTGGAACATTATTGTTCTGTAAGAAATGACCAGCAGGATGATTTCAGAGAGGCCTAGAGAGACTTGCATGAACTGATGCTAAGTGAAATGAGCAGAACCAGGAGATCATTGTACATGCAACAATAAATGATGATCAGTTCTTATGAACATGGCTCTCTTCAACAATGAAATGTTTCAAACCAGTTCCAGTTGTTCAGTGATGAAGAAAGCTATATACACTCAGGGAGAGGTCTATGGGATCTGAGGGTGGATCACAACATAGCATTTTCATGCTTTCTATTGATGTTTGCTTACATTATCTTTTCCTTCTCAGATTTTTTTTCTTATAGATCCAATTTTTCTCGTACAGCAAGATAACTGTATAAATATGTATACACATTCAATTTGTCAAGTATTTTAACTTAATTAACATGTATTAGACTTCCTGCCATCTAGGGGAGGGGGTAGAGGGAAGGAATGAAAAATTTGTAACAGAAAGCTTTGCAAGGGTCAGTGATGAAAAATTACCCGTGCATATGTTTTGCAAATAAAAATCTTTAATAAAAAATAATAAATAAATAAAAATTTCATAAAGTCCCCCCCCAAAAAAAAAGGAAATAGCTTGGAAACTAGGAGTTCAAGTCAGGAGAGAGTTGGTAGTTGTATGAGTAGAGAAAAGGGAAAAGATGCAAGAGATGCTGTGGAGTTTAATTATCAAGACTTGAAAACTGGTTGGATAGGAGGCTTGAGGTAAGGAAAGGTTATAGACCCAGGTATTTGGGAGGATGCTATATGTGTAATAAAAATAGAAATGTCTGGAGTTACAGTATGGTGTTAATGTAGAAAAATAACAAATTTTATAGAAAAATAATGGTTTCCATTGCAGACTCATTGAATTTCAGCTAACTATGAGAAATTCAACTGGTGATATAGAAGTGATCATTAATAGAAGAGATTAGTTCTGGAGATATAAATCTGAGAGTCTTTTGCAACATAATAATAATTGAACTCACACATGCTTATGAAATAATTAAGGAGAGGGGGTAGATAGATGAAATTTTAGGACTGATTTTAGGGGGTGCCCACAATTAAAGAACAGGGTATTAAAAAAAAAGAACAGGGTATTTATGATGATCCAACAAAGGAACCTGATAAAGAACAATCAGAAGTAGGAAGAGAAGCAGGAGAGATCAGCATCCTGAAACCATAGAAAGGAAAGTATTTTAGTGAAAGGTGTGGTCAACAAAGTCAAATGCTATGAAGTTAAAAAAGGACTAAGCACTGAGCAACTATAGCATTAAAATAGCTCAGAGATTGCTGGTAGATTGCTTTGAAGGAAGTAATTTCAAATGATTGATGAGATCAAAGGATCTGAGAAGTTAGCTAAAATGGGAGAGAGGCCTAGAAGATAGAGAAGAGATATGGAAAATAGCTGAACTTTGCCTTCTCATCCTTTTCTTCCTCCTATTCCTTCTCTTCCTCTTTCTTGTTATAGTATTCCATCATCATTTGGCATTTCTTATAATTCCAGAACAACTCTGCTTCTCAGTTAGCATATTTATTTGAGTTCATCATTTCTTCAATGTAGAAAAGAATTGTAAGCTCATTGGTGATGAAAAAATCCCCCCCCCCAATGTTTTAGCATCTGATTAAGAAGCCCAAATCTCACCTGGTTGTATTCTGACAAAAGTTTTGGGAGTGGCCTATATGAAAAAGTGACTTTTATAAATAGCAATGGGTAGCAACTACTTCTACTCCTTCTCTTCTTCCTCTTCTCCTCTTCCTCCTCTCCCATTTCCTTCTCCTCCTCGTCGTCTTTCTCCTTTTAAAACAACTAAGCCATATTGTGGCATAATCAGTAATATTCTCTCTAGGACCTTCTGAAAGTCTTTGTTTTCAGAGAAGTAATTAACCTGTTTTGAAATAATAGTTATCAGTTTAGGGAGTTGCTTTTGATTTTCAACTTGATTTTACTTTGCTTGTTTAGTGTGACTGTTTTGAATGAGACTTCATCACATGAACAGCCCTTTTAACATCTTTAACAGTCTCATAAAGTGTTCTTTGAGAGTAACAACTGAAATATATTTTCTTATAGTGATATCCATTTTTTAAAACTATAATATTAAAATTGGAGAGAGCAATGAAATCCATGTCTATCGCTTGCAATCTAGCACCTAAATAACAGGTAATTAATCAAAGGTGAGGAAGTCAGATTGATCTGGAGTCAGCTGGTCAAGACCAAATATTCTGAGTAAAGTTAGTGCCAATAGAAGCACCTGGGCTGAGCTTTGTTTTCACAAAATGTAACCATATTAATAACCATTGCTTTTTCCAAGAAATTTCTGTACCAATGAAATTAGAATATTCAAGTCTGATCACCATTGCCTTGAAAAGGCAAGAGAGTATGGATATTAAACAAATGCAGAGGGAAATTGAATAGTACAATGGGAAAAGCACTGGTTCTGGAATCAGATTGCCAGAGTTCGTCTACCCAATATTTATTACCTGTGTGATTTCAACTTATCTTTCCTAAGCCTCTATTTCTTCATCTGCAAAATAAATGGATTGAGCTAATTGGCCTCTTGAGCACCTTTCCAATTCAAATCTATAACCCTTTGATATAATGATTAATTTGAACTGCTTTCTTTTTTCTCTTTGTTACAAGGCATGGCTCTCTGAGCAGTAAATGGATATATTTGAAAAAGCAAAGCAAAAACAAGGGAAATTTGGACCCAACTATCTACACACATAGACATATAATATTTAGAAAGCTACCACTTTTTTTTTCAAAGCAGTGTGTGTTTTTATAAGTTAGTGAGTAGGAAAATCATCAAGAGAAGAGTTTGGGACAGTAATCTCCTAGAGCAAGATATATGGTATCTGAATAAAGACAATAGTATAAAGAATGTTGCATTTTGTATCAGAGGATCTGTGCATGAATTCCATTTACTATGTGGCATTGCCAAAAATCACTTCAGGTTTCATCTCTTACCACCAGAGGGAGCTCATAAATGACTTCAGATACTGGTAGCAGATGGCTAGTTAGGTTGCCATGGTAGTGTCATCATGATAACCTTGGATGCATAGTTGATGCCCTCTGTCCTTTCTCTCCTTCCCCTCTAGAGATTATGATTTGGAAATGAATATGAGAAAGCTGGCTGCTCTGAGCCTCTCAGACTGAAATGGTGGCTGTCTTTCTTTCTCCCCTCCCCCCAACAGCTGCTGCTTCTGGTTTGCTGTGTTTGTGGAATAGGAGTGTAGGTTAGAGGTAACCTTCTATAATAGACTTCAGATTTGCCTGCAAGACTTGTGGTAGATAACAGTGCTTCTCTTTGTCTCTATAATTACAGCCTCCACCCTAGCCTTTCTGGACAAAAATATCTTTTGTTTCTGAAAGGAGGAATTAAGTTTTTTCTCTTTATGTTTTCGGTGCATAAATTAATCTAGAAAACACTTTTTGCTGCCCAACAACTTTATCAAAGGGTGATACTTAGAAATTAAACTGTGGGAGAAAATACCTAAGTAACATCATCAACTGAAACAGGGTCAAAAAGAAAGAAAAAATGACAAAGAATGGATAGTAGACATCATTTAGCATCTTCCTGAGTAGAGGAAGAGGGTTTCCCTCTTTTCTGTCTGGAATAGGTAAATCAGGATACTCCTAGCTGCCACTAGAGACAGTTCTCGGCTTCTTCCTTAGTTTGTTTTGTTTTGTTTTGTAGTACAACCTCTTCTCACTTCAAGATGAGGGGATGATCAAAGCAGCTAGTTGGTGTAATGGATAAAGCACTCATCCTGGAGTCAGGAGGACCTGAGTTTGAATGCACCCACAGACACTTAGTAGTTGTATAACTTTGCACAAATCATTTAACTCTAGTTGCTTCTTTTTAAAGAAGAATGAGAAGATGATCCCAGAATTTGGGAGTGCTAGATAAAATGTCTTCCAAGTCACTGACCCCATGTAAAAGGGGACAAAGATAAGTTATATGTCTGTAAAATGATATTCCTGCCAATTTTAGATTCTATGAAACCATAATATTAATATATCCAAATAAGTGAAAACAAAATATTGGGCTGGGAAAATAAACCTGAATTTCTCTGGTATACTGAAATCCAAGGGGTTAAGGAACTGGAGGAGTAAAAGACTAAGAAGGTCACTACTCAATTAAGAGATAATTGGGGACAGCTAGGTGGTATAGTGGATAGAACACCACCCCTGGAGAGAGAGAGAGAGAGAGAGAGAGAGAGAGAGAGAGAGAGAGAGAG